>PQWD01002932.1:0-30997 GCA_019425675.1 Leucinodes orbonalis
CGAATATAGTTATTCAAAATTCTACCACTAGGCAACGAAAAAAATATCTTAAAAAAATAAATGTCTCCTTTAAAAGTTAATGTGCATAATGGTCACTCAATGAAAAATAAACCGTACCAACCCAAAAATGCTTTAACCCATCCAAAATTTTAATATGTGATACCGTAAAATTTTTGCCGCATTTTACAACCGCACCATCCTTTGAGCGTCATTAAATTAAAAAAGCAGCCACATTCTCATGTGAGACATGAGGTTAATACTGGGTGTCGCGTCGCAACGAAACGTCAACCAAATAAAATATACAGAGAAAACGCAGTTAGTGTCGCGCCAGTATCAAGGCCCGTGTATCCTCCACTTTATTTTACGGCAATTTATTTCTGGATGCGCTGCCTGAGCTGAGTATTGCATTAGGTAAATGCGACCGCCTAATCCCTTGCCGCATACACAGATTCAATCTTCTGAGCTGGATTACGGTTCGCAGTTGGTGACTCGAGTGGAGTTTATAGGTCAGACGGATTTTCGGGGCTATGTTAAAATGGATATCCCGAGGATGAGCGGGATGGAAATAAAATTTCAAAAGTGGTTCAAGTGCTGTGAAAAATAAATCAACATTTTACTGTCTGAGCAAGACAAAAAACTTTTTGCTCAGACGAAAACTGTTAAGAGAAAAGGTAAGTAACATAATCGATATGATTTACATTGTGGTAGACTCGATATAAAATAGGCAAATCTTTATAGGAAGATGTATAAAGTTTTCAATACGGTACCGTTAAAAAAATGTAGAGTTGTCATTACACATGTTGAAAGCTAGAATAAAAAAACACCTTTCTAAAAAAGGGTACTGCACTATTGACGAATAATTATGTGATAAAATCCGTTGTCTTAAACTACTCAGCTATTACAGAGTTTATAATATATTATTTATACATTAAGTTATTATTTCAAAAAGGCTGCACTGTTGATTTTTCTTGTGTGCTTCTTTCTCAACAGGCCAAACCACTAAAGCGCTTCTTTTCAAGCATCAAAATTCATATTTCACTTTAGTATTTTAAATGTTTGGTTTATTGTATTTTGTATATTTTGACGTTCATAAGTGCTTTTGTAATCCTAATTTGAAATAAATGGATTTTGACTTGACTTCTGATACTCTAGGCACAACTGCAATGCCAGATATCGCTACCGTGAAATAGCAATATTTTGCACTATGTTCAGGATGAGGGCACTGTAGCTAGTAAACTTACGGTACACGAGACCTAAATCTGGCATCTTGAATGATAAGGAAGTGATGGTTAAAATAATGACAGATACAGTTATTAATTTCCACCAATTCAACTATCACGGTGAATTTTGTAAAGACTCTGCGACCTGGATGGATATATATAAAGCTTTCCTTAAAAGGAACACATTTTTAGTGGAAAAAGTTATCAATCATGCAATCTACCTAGACTACCTAGCATTGGTACTTATGATATGGTAGATATGTATGACTTCCAGAAATTAGGTAACTAAACATTTTATAGGTATTTTTCCAAAGAAACAAAAGACTTTAATTTAAGATGGCGTCGTTTAATTTTGACTTTCTTATTCTAATAACGATCGCAACGTGATCGAGTCGTAATCGTAATTTTATGACTGGCCCTTGAGATTCGAGCCGCAGATTAGAAAATTAATACCGAAATTCTAATATCCGTATCTCAACGAAGAAATCAGGTACCTAGCTACTTAAGCAGGTATGCTAATCATTGCAAATGCCATAGTAGGACAAAAAAGGGAACTGTAAGACAGCACAACTCCATCAGTCATAGGCGGCCTTCGGTCTAGCTACCGATGCCGCAAATGCAAAGTAATAGTAAAGGTACATTTTTTTTACTTTTAATATTATAGTGTACGGACTGTCAGGACGCTCACCTGATGGTAAGTGATACGACACCATACATGACAGAGCGGCATTGAAGGAGACCAACAACTGATAAACAGTTATTACTCTCCATCAATGCCACTCAGCGCCCGTCACCCGAGACATCGGATCTTAGGACTCTTCTACCATGTAATTTCACTAGCTGCAATGCCCTCATACCAAAATACAAAAGTGCATAGCACTCTTATTTCACGGGTCGATATCTGGCACTGCGGCCTACCTACCTAAACGACTCAGTTTGCCACCATAGGTTGAATCAAAATGCCGCTGTTTGTATGACTGGGAATACAACAGCATTTGGAAACTTCGTAACTAAATATACACTGAAAATATCTCACTCAGGTTGCGGCTAACACGACGTCACAGCTGTCGCGACTGAGTTCATGAATGTTATTACTGACACGAAATGATGTTCCACTATCAAAGGTAACAAATTGAGTAACGCCATGCGTAGGAAGTAGTAATTACAGACGAAGGCTCACAAAAGCCTTGAAAATACACCAAGTGTTCCATGGAAATTTACAAAGTTTATATTATTCAGGAGTACACAAATAACAAGTGTTTGAATACATTAATAATTTGAGTACTAACATCAAAGAGACTTAGGTACGGCACCTGACATAAAATAGTTTTCATGGTGTACTTTTTTTTTGTATCCGGGTGATTCCTATAAAAGAAGAGGAGTTCGAATTGTACATGATCCTGTTATTTTTTGACTGGTTATATCATTTGTTTTGCTTCGTTATGAGGTCTTACTTTGCATTAATTAACGCAACTGTTACAGAGAACGTTAGAATGCAATCTTCGGCGTTGTTCACACTGCATCATATTAACCACGTGCGTTTAGACGTACATATCTTCATATATTTTATAAAATATATGAAGAAGGAGAAACAGAGAGAAGAAGAAGGTAACAGGGTGCCACACCTTAATTTTTACTTGTTTTGCCACGAATAATTTTTGACATATTTGTTTTTAATGCGAAACTTATTTCTCACTTTTTTTCGTAATCTAGACGATGTACATTTCCAAGGGGCGATGGATGAATCAGACAAAAGCTCAACAAATACTGCTTTTAAAACTGATGAGCCACACAGTATCAACCTAATTAAAGCTACTCCCGAAAGTCTATAAGCTATTCAAAGCAACAGGCAAACCTAAGCAAACACCATTCAAGTTGTGAACATTGAATTAGCATGAGGACAAGCCATCAGCAACATAACAGCGGACAGGAATAATCACCGAAGGAAACGGGGGTCGCTCGGCGGACTAATTTATTCAATAGCAGGTAAATTTGTTATTTACATTGCATAAGTAAAAGAGGTACGTATAAACAGATTTACATCAAAATGTCTTTGAGGAACAATTTACATAGAGACACCTGAATCATTTGCGTTTTGAATTCGAAACACCGAAAGGTACTCGGTATATATTCGGTTGGGGGACGGTTAATAAAACACCGGCTTTGTTAGGTCGTTGTGGTCGAGAGTTTTACATTTTATTGAGCACACTGCGGGGTAATTAATGGTGTATTCAATGAAGCCACAGCGATAAGTGTCAGTGAGGGGCCTCCTTTGTGTTCCGTCCATTGCCTATTTCTCTTGCAATACCAGGGACGCGTTTGGTTTAGCAGTCATCGTGACTGAAAAATGTGAACAAATGATGAAGAAAATCTGTTTTTTCTAAAAAAAGAAAGTCTTGCTAAAAAATACCTCGGCCAATATTGTCAACTTAATTTAAAAATCATTAATATTGATACTTACGATAAAATATTCGGATATCAAAAGATATTGATCTTGATCAACTAAAAACATGTCAAACGATAATAAAAATATTAAAAACACGGCGAATCATGAAATGCCTAGTATCACAAGATGAACAGCATCACATTATAATCTTAAACACTTGTCTTTTGAAATTAAATCACCTTTTCTTATTATTATTAGTAAACAAAATTCTTAATAACGCTTGTATCAGCTACATTGCCCATGGGCTTTTTACAATATAAGACTAACTTTAAAAGCCTACTTCCGGACTTCGGACCTACTACGCTATGGTAAAGTGATAAGTTTGGAGGTAGCTGTATCTATCTATACTAATATATAAAGCTGAAGAGTTTGTTTGTTTGTTTGTTTAAACGCGCTAATCTCAGGAACTACTGGTTCGATTTGAAAAAATCTTTCAGTGTTAATCTTTCTTTTAGTGTGTTTCTATCTTTTTTATCGAGGAAGGCTATAGGCTATATATCATTACGCTACGAGTAACAGAAGCGGAGCAGCAATGAAGAATGTTTCAAAATCGGGGGTATTTTTTCGTCGAGCTTCCGCTGCGTACGCTGCGTAAACGGTTAAAATTACACAAAAGTCATGTATGAGATTATTGTTCTCCTTTTAAAGGTCTACAAAAAAGTCCGCGACAGCATATGTCTATCTTTTAAGGTTAGCTCACTATAACATATTTTTTGCTGAAAAAAATTCTGAAATAAACCCCGAAACCTTTAAAGTTCGAGGGAGGGGAAATCCTATGTATAGTGATAAATGAAAGTACCGTGTTATCCCGAATTTAATGCGAGCGAAGCCGCGGGCAAAAGCTAGTTAAAGATAAGATGTACTGAAGGATCACTGCTTCCCGTTCACTGCAGATTTTTTGACTCCCGCCTCTGACGGTAGGGAGGGAGAACTGCTGGCGACAATTGTGTAAAAGGTACCGAATTACGGGTAAATGAATAAAAAAGTGAATTCATTGTAATAACATGAACCAACGTAAATAAAACAGCAACGAGTAAATATAGACAAGATACAAAATATATTTGTAACATTATAAACTCTCTGGTATTGTGTTCAAATTACCTTTTGTAGCAACCTTGTGGTGAGCCAGTGTCATTACTGCAATGTCTAATGAAATTAACAAATGATCTTATTTCAAACACCCTTTTAATCAATACTGGATTATATTTACATATAACAAATGCCAGCCGCGAATCAGTTTTATGTTGTTAAGGGTTAAGTAGTAGGTGATTTTAATACGCGTTTCCCACTGAAATTCCCGTCGATAACCGATTCCAGTCAAGAGATTCGAATGAGCAAAATGCTAAATTCAATGCCAATTCAGAGCAACACCAAGGATTCGAATCAGAAGATTAATGAAATTGGCATCGTTTCTAAATGACAACTTCGCATAGTGGCCATCGATCATTAAATAAGATAATGAATGAAACAAATGATCTTATTTTTATTACTCTCAGTTTCAGTCTGCGTCAAGTCATCAATTTTAATTTAAAAAAAAAACAACTATTACACTGAGAACAATATTCGCATCAATAAACCAGTATGCCGAATTGTCTCAGTAATCGATTAAGAAGAAGAACTTATTAATCGGTCCAGCATTTTTTTTATATTTCCACTCCTAGTGTTTCAATTATTTCACACATTCTATTTGAACTACGCAGTGCAGTCTCAATAAAACGATGTCAATTGTGAAAATCTATTTTAGAATTGTGAACTGTTATTATCGATAAAATTTTACAATATCAACCCGAAGTTTACCCTAAAGATTTGAAACTATAGTCAATATTAAAGTGTGTGATGATTAAGAAAAGTTATAGCAAAGATGTCATATACTGGTGATGCTCAGGTTTTGCCTTTCAGATTGATTTAGAAAATATGTGATATAGTCTCCAACATAGTGCCCATTAAAGAAGTCGGTACCTAATAATTGCTAGAAACAGGTAACATTTAGCAGTGGAAGTCCGGAGGCTGAAATTTAAATGATGATGTTTAGCATGCATTAAATTAATGTATATTCAAAAATATCATCAAAATTGTAGATCTTTAAAAATATCACCCACCACCATAGATATAGGAGCGTAGCGCACTAATTCTAAATCTATGTGCACGCCACTACAACCTTTCATCCAACGATATAAGGTTTATGTCTAAAGTAAACGCAATAACTCAACGCTAGTGATGTACAAAATTGTAAGTTGTTTCTTTAATCGAACAGAATAATAATTATTTTTTTTAAATGATAATAGTGTAGGTATACTAGTTTGTTGCATACTACATATCGGATGTTTCAAAAATACAGATTTGTTACCGAAATGCTTATAATTACAGCCTTAGTATATGTTTTGGCCGATTAAGAGAACTTTAAGAACATGTTTTATGTCGGCCTTATGTCACTTCGTTGTTAAAGGCCTTATCTTACCGTATCCATACTGTGTGGGAAGGCCTGCAGTGCATCCTGCCTTACATCAAAGAATTTAACTGTATTGTGCAAACGATTTATTATGTAAAATCGGTAGCTCATTGGTGTGGGCTGTTTTGCATTTCTAGAAGGTACAGATTCAAATCCCTCTGCGTACCAATGTTATTTCAAATTTTCGTAGTTATATGAACGTTTATCCGACGCTCTTACGCTGAAGAAAAAATCATCGTGAGGAAACCTGCGCATGTCTACGAAGAAATTCAAAGGTTATGCGTGAAGTCGGCCAATCCGCACTGGGCCCGCGTGGACGACTAGGGCCTATACACCCTGTACGGGTAGGCTCGTGCCCTTCAATAGGGTCGTTTTACTGAGCTGATGATGATGTTCAAATTATTTGATGATAATAATTTCGCAATGTAAGCAAACTAGGTCAGGGGGCTTGATAATCTTAGGTCAGGGGGCTTGATAATCTTTCAAGTCACGGGTGCGCGACCCCGGCCTCCCGAGCTTTCGTTACTGCATTCCTAAAATCCTTCCAAAGTAACGATATCCTTAACCTGTGATCCTTACCAATATTGCAATTTCCTTTTTTCCCCTTCTCCTATCCCTTTTCCCTTCCGCCAATCTAAGGTCTGCCGTGCCGATGGATGCGTGGTCAGGGGCGAGCCTGGTCGAAAGCGTGCCGATTGTTCCAGAGCCGGGCAACTCTTGGGTACTAAATAGCCTTACTCTGTCATGCGGGGCTCTGATGGGGTGGACGATCATTTCCCTAGCTAATCGTGGGACCAAAATGTGTTCAAATAATAAAACCCAACACGGAGGCGGCGATGCTGTTCGCCACATATCACGCCAAAGGGTACCACGGGGCGATATGCGGACGATGGAGAGCCGCTTTGCGACGATGAATGTTTGTGGAAGTATGGAAAACAAATTAGATGAGGTATTTATGCTGATGGAAGACAGAAGTTTAGATGTATTATGTGTAAACGAGACAAAAAAGAAAGGAACGGGTGTCTCACATCATGGCCTATTTACAGCCATATGGTCGGGCGTTGCCGAGAACGACAGAGCTTGCCAAGGTGTGGGAATCCTTTTGTCTGAACGTATTGCGCAATGTATGATCGAGCATAAATGCGTTAGCCCTAGACTCCTCTGGGTACGAATGAAAATTGGAATGGTTCGACTACGCGTCATAGCTATATACGCCCCTGACATGTCCAAGTCGCAAACCGAAAAAGAGGAGTTCTGGAACATGCTGGATGAATGTTTGAATGAGTGCGAACCTAATGAGAGGCCGGTTTTGTTAGGAGACTTTAATGCGGTGGGTGTGCGAAGAAATGGTAGCGAAAATGTTTTAGGGAAGTTTGGTGATGAAAGAGTGAATGAAAATGGTGAAAATTTAGTTAACATATGTTTGGAGAAGAAACTTGTGGTAACCAACACAATGTTTCATCACAAAAAGATTCACATGTATACTTGGGAGAGACAAAATGATAGAAGCTTGATTGATTTTGTGATTGTGGATGAGAGATTGAGGGCTAGGGTTGTTGATACTAGAGCATACCGGGGTACCAACGTTGGGACAGATCACTTTCTTGTGATTTCACGTATGAGTGGTCTGTTCAAGGGCTGGCGTCATTGGGCCAAAGGATCAGCAACCGAACTAAAAAGAATAAGAGTAGAGAGATTGGAAGATGAAAAAGTAGCCAAAGAGTTTGAAGAAAAATTGAGTAGAAGGTTGAATGATAGCAGTGACATCAAGGAATCTGACCTGGAAGAAATATGGCGTAAATTTAAAAATGCGTTGGTTGAGTCAGCTATAGAAGTGTGTGGAGAAGTTAAAAGGAAGAATTTTTCCCCTTCTTATTGGTGGAATAAGGAAGTGCGAAAAGTTGTTGAACAAAAGAAGAAGGCATGGTTAGATGTGCTAGCAATTAGAGCCCGGAAACGAATATACGGCAGTGTGAGTGATGATGATGTGGAAAAGCTGGTAAACGTGTATAAAAGAATTAAATCCGAAGTCAAAGAGAGAGTGAAACAGAATAAAAAGAATATGAAAGAACAAAATGAAAGGAAACTGTCTGATAACTTCTTGGGAAATCAAAAACTATTCTGGAAACAGGTGCGAGCATCTCGGGGGGTAATACAACAAAGTAAGAGTGGGGTAATTAAAGATACCAGTGGTAATCTATTGACTGAGGAAAAGAGTGTGTTGAAAAGATGGAAGGAGTATTTTGAAAGATTGTTTGAGTGCGCCGACTTGTCACAAACAGAAAGTGCAAATGTGTTGCTAAATGATTCAGTTAAGGATGACTGCGAGATTAGTATGAATGAAATAGTTTTTGCTTTAAAATGTATGAGGAAAGGTAAGTCGGCAGGGTATGACAGGATATGTGTGGAAATGCTGAGAGCTGGAAAAGGTCTGGTAGCGTCCTGGTTGTACCTGATTTTTGCTAAGTGTTGGACCAGTGGTAAAGTGCCGGAAGATTGGCGAAAAGCTGTTATAGTTCCGCTATACAAAGGGAAGGGATCACACCAGGATGCCAAAAATTATCGGGGTATCAGTTTACTTAGTGTTGTCGGCAAATTGTACGCGAAAGTATTGATTGAAAGGGTTGTGAAAGAAACGAATGATAAAATATGGGATGTGCAAGCGGGATTCAGAAAGGGAATGGGTTGCTTGGATCAAGTCTTTTCGTTAAGGTGCATCACTGAAAAGTTTCTGGCTAAGCACCAGAAAGTGTTCTGCGCCTTCATTGATCTAGAGAAGGCTTATGATAGAGTGGATAGAAATGAGTTGTGGAATGTGTTGTCCGAGTTTGAATTGAGGAGCTGGCTGATACGGGCACTGGGATCGCTTTACGCTGATTCCATGGCATGTGTTAGACTGGGTGGTGCTTACACGGACTGGTTTAACATCTCAAGGGGGGTTAGACAGGGATGTGTAGCATCACCTTGGCTCTTCAATTTATTCATGGACAAATGTCTGAAAGATCTGCGGGAGAGTGAATATGGACTGAGAATGGGAGAAACCGTCATTAAGTGCCTCTTGTACGCCGATGATCAAGTAATTCTTGCATCGTCGGCGTCCGAGTTGCAGAAGATGATGGATATTATGAATGCATCGTTTAAAAGAATGAATATGAAAGTAAATGTTGGAAAAACGAAAGTTATGGTTTTTGAAAGAGATGAAGTTATGTCTGATTGCGAGATTATGATTGAAAGCGAGAAAGTTGAACAAGTAGAAGAGTTTGTATATCTGGGAAGCGTGTTTACAAGAGATGGTAAGTGTGATAAAGACATTGAACGAAGAGTTATGAAAGGGAATTCGGTTAACGGAGCAATCAGCGGCCTTGTGTGCAGCCAAACCGTGTCTAAAAAGGCAAGGATGGCTGTACATAATGCTGTTCTGGTTCCTACGTTGACGTATGGTAGTGAATGTTGGGTATGGCAGAAGAAGCACGAAAGTAAAATAAATGCGGTAGAGATGCGATCGTTAAGACAAATATGTGGTGTGAAATTGTGTGACAGGATTAGGAATGCTGTTATTAGAGAAAAGTGTGGTCTGAAAGTAGATGTAGTGTCAAAAGTAGAAAGAGGTATGTTAGGATGGTATGGACACTTGGAGCGCATGAGTGAAAAAAGAATAGCAAAGCAGGTGCATTGTGCGAATGTGGAAGGATACACGAGCAGGGGACGACCCAGAAGGACTTACCTTGACCAAATTGGTCAAGTCCTTAAGAAGGCTGGGGTCCCAAGTAAGAGGAATAAAAGAGCTTGTATGAAAAGATTGATGGATGTGATTGAAGCTAGGGAAGTATGTCAGGACCGTGCAAAGTGGCGTTTCATCATCTCTGCCTACCCTTCTGGGACCAAGGCGTGAGCTTTATTTATTTTATTATTTATTTATTTGTAAGCAAACTCTCGATGCTCTCACCCATCGACTACCGCGCAGCACTATTCACGGCGATTCGTTTAGTTGAGCAAAACGGGCATCGTGCGCGGCAGCGACTTACGCTCTAACCATTTGTGGGGATGGCATGCTGTTTGTGAACCTATTTACCCACATTCCCTCCACGCTCACACAAATGCTCACGTCGCTAAACGGCCGAGCATAAATAACGAAGCATTCCTCGCGCATTTAAATCTGTTTTTTATTTCTTTATACATAACATGTTTGTGTCACGATGTAACATGTTCCCGATAAATTTAAAAACCGTAGTTTTTGAGTTTATTAGGATTTACAATTTCTTACAAGAAACAACATCAGCAAGACAAATGTAGGACCGTAAAGGACCTGCCATATCATATAATATCTTAAACGAAATCATTGAATAAACAGTGAAATCCTTACCAGTTATTTGTAACCCGAATTGCCGAGTCAGTGGTCATTCAGGGAAACGTAAGCCGACACGTTGATGGCAAGCATTCACGTGCGCGCGGAACGCGTTGGCGCTCAAAGTTATCACGATGAGATCGCGGCGACCTCCCGCGCCCTCGCCGCAGAAATGAAACGCAAACACTACCGCACAAATGTCCAGATAGCCGATAGCATCCGTGATGGGATATAGCATAACTGGATATGCCTGCTATAACAGCTACGTGGTGTAATAAAGAAGTGTTATCGGCGCGAAAAGTCGGCTTCACCATGGGTTTGATGCACAAAGTACGCCATTGACTGAGAACCATCCCCGCCGTTCACTGGCTAAAACGCCGGGAACTAATAAGCACATTTTAAAGTTCGGCTAATGAGTTATGTTTTAAATACAAAATCCTTTTTTTTTCTCTGTATAATGATATTTTCAGAAATTTTTTTTCGATATCTTAGTATTACATATGTATTTTGCATTTATTGATATATAAAATTATATAATGATATTATATAATTTTATATATTTGCGTTTACATATATATTTATATATTGCGTTTACGTATATGTTTACGTATATATTTGCGTTTTATTATTATTATAAGTATATGAAGATTTATTTGTAAAATGTATCATTGAAGTTTTCTTGTATACTATAATACGTTTTTAATAAAAGTAGTTGTTTCAGTTTTTGCAGAATTATTGTAATTGGGTAGCTTATCTTATATTTTAACTATATTGCAGAAGATATACTTTAAATTACTTTGAACAGTCATATTATTTAATAACTGTATTATAAAGGTCATTATTAGCAGGTTCGGATCGTAATAAGCTGAGCTGGACCCTCATAAGACGAATTATAAAGTACGATTATAGAATCGTAATTGTGTCATAATAGTAAAATTATGCACTTATACGTTCTGTTTTATGTTAGGATTTGAATTGGTAACACAATCAGACAATTTATTCTACTATTTAATTACCATATAAAACAATTAACATAAGACTTGTACCGGAGTACCAAATCTTTTGTTGGGATGAAATGTCCCAATGGTGTTATGTCAAGGAAATTTTTAGATTTAGGACCTTCCAGGTCCTCAATCTTTGGGTCCTCAGGTTGGACCTGATGGATTACCGTCATCGCTTAAAAAAGTAGTACTATAATGACACCTCAGCATTTTGTACCAGATTGAGATAAGGCGAAGTAATATTATTGCAATACCGGTTTAAGACATTTAAACATTTTTTGTTTGTTTTATGGACTCTGACTGCGGGATTGGTTCACAAGTTCAAAGTCACTCAACGCTCAATGGAGCGAGCTATGCTCCTAGCATAGCTCGCTCCATTGCGCATTAGTCTCTCTTAGGGATAAGATGACATAGCCCGCTGGATCAGCAAGTTGAAGTGTCAGTGGGCTGGTCACGTATGTCGCAGAACCGATGGCCGTTGGAGCAGACGAGTTCTGGAGTGGAGAAAGGTCGCTGGTGGAAACTGGATGAGAAAAGCGAAGTACCGGGTTATCTGGCGCAAAATGGGGGAGACCTATGTCCAGCAGTGGACTGCGATATGTTGAAGAGAGAACCTGTTTTAAGAAACGACGGTAAGCCCCCAGATCAAATGTGTGTTAGCGGGTCGTCAAAGTGTCCTTTGCTATTCAATTAATCAATCAGCCAATATAGGTAATTTACTTTTTCATAAAATGGGCTGGCACATCCAGTTCCTCTATATCGTAGCCTCTTTCTTTGCAGTATTTGTTGAGGGAGATGACTTTTCTCGGACTTGTGACATTGTTCAAAAATATTTGTGCATCTGACTACGATTTGACAACGCGGAGTTTCTTCACTGAAGATTGTTTTGATAAGTTTTCCGCTTCCGTTTGTCTAGATTATCGGTTATATCTGTGTATTCGAGATATCTGTGCATGATTTTACTTTTTTGTGTCTAAATTACACAATATCATATAGTATATGATCCCAAATAATTACATAAAATGCATTAAAACGAAGAATATTAAAATACAATGTGATTAAAAAGCATATTATAGTATGTAGCAGCATTAGAACTACTTGTTCCATCAATGGTTCTAAAAATAAGAATACTCCGGCAAATAAGTCGATAATGTATAGCCGTTTGGACTTAATCACAGCTACACCAATTTGATGGGAAATTATTAAGAACGTCAGGTTCATATTGAAGCCTTTGAAATTCTATGAAACTATAATCTTGTTTAGTTAAATATACACGTCGACAACTTTAAAGTACTTAAAACTTTTTGTACAGGCAAAATTTTTAAAATGGATAAGCTTATGAATGGAAACTGTAATAACTAATTTTAAAATGGTTCCATACATTTTATTAAAAACAAATTTCAAAATGTAAAATCTGTCAAAGGCTAAATCTTATTAATCGTCACTAATGAGTTTTCTCAAATGCATTTCATCGCTTAATATGTCACTGTAATCAGGTAGTTCAGATGAGCTAGATGTTGTAGAAATTTCTGTACTCGTACGTACGAAAACATTTTCAGTATCAGTTGAATCTGTGCTATTGAATCCATTGGATTCCCTCTGTTTAACGATAAATTTGTGACCGCATTTACAATCTGGTTCACTATTTCGACCATTCAGATACTGTTTCCTTGTTTTCGAAAAACAATCCTTATGGCTGCAATTGTTCATTACGTTTATCCTTTCGTTGGTTATTTGATTTTCCAGAGAATCTGTAAAATACTGATCTAGAAGTTTACCTGCTTCTGCGCTGTCACTTTAACTGTATTCATTTTATCACCTCTTACTGCACCAAGTTCTTCTGGCTTATTTATTTGTGGAATACTCCGTTGGTATCCAATCGGTGTTGGATATCTATAGTTTTCGTCCAAAATAATTGGAAAACGTGGCAATACTGATAATATTGGACGATTGTCTTTGTTTTCAATAACTTCATTGTTTACAGTTTCAGCTAAGGACCATTTCATATCTTCTTGGTCAGGAGCTATCGCAGGCCTTAGTCGAGGACGTTTAAGAAGCTCTACATATTCTTGTTGTTCGTCAACTCTTGTGCTTAGTTGATTCATGCTGTTATCATATTTATTTTCGTTCAATGCAATATCTTTATGAATAATTATTGCCTTTTTATTCTGTAAAGCAGGTGGATAATAAAAACTCTTGATTGTAGCTTTTGCCTTTTGCACATAATCATCTTTCGGTTTTAAGAAACCTATCAATTGTCGAGATGTTTCATCTATATCTGAAATCAATGTTTCTTTAAGTAAATCCTGTGAGCTGGGCAGATGGTTAATTATTGGCTTCTTAAACTTTTGATTAATGTAGATAAATGATCTTTCATTAACATTGTTAGGTTTCTTAGAATCTTGTTCATAAATTTCATCATTGTTTATTCGATTATGATTACTCTCTAAATTATTTTTGTGTGTTGAATTCACTATCGTTATATGCGTCATTCCGACTTCTCTAGCAGATTTGTGATCACCTTGAATTTTCTTTCCTTTAGTTTCCTTAATATTATGTTCGGCTTGCTTAATATTATATTCGGCTAAATGAGCGCCATCATCGTTAGTTTCCTGTAATTTAATTCAACATATAATGAAGTGAAAACACATATTATCTTATTTTCCTGTGTATGGTGAATGTTGATAAGCTCTCTAAAGATGTTTTAAATTTTATTTAGTTTAATTTTTTTTTTCACATAACGTAAGTTAACCACACAATATGTGTACATCTAGAATTCTTTACTAGCTGCAGGTTAGGTATCGAAAATTTAGGCGACATGATTAAGGGCGTATTAGCGGTAAAGGCGCGAACTTGTTCCTTCGAAGAGTTATTTGCATTTAATTCGATCTGCTCCAATGGGATACTTGGTTAAAATTCCTTACTTAATTAACATTCAGAGATAATAATTAACACAATCGGTATACAACGCATTGCCCATGCTGTCATTCACAAAGCAATGAATGCCACCAATCTGTACTATATATAGGTAGGATAAAATAACGTGGCTAATAGCACGCTGCCTTGCGGCATAACGATAAAGATGCACTGGTCTGTAACTATGGAAGCTAGTGTTCCATCTGCATAAGTTTAGAAATTAGTGCTTTATGCCAAACTGAAAATCTGATGAGCTGAGTGATAACAGCCACTTAAAAGCTGTCCTGTAGGTATTGCAAAAATGATGCATTTCATAATTGAGGAGAGCAAAAAGGGTATGACTATTGACCTATACTTGCTTGGATCCCAGAGGTCACCTTTTTTAGACAGTGACTACTCTTAAATGGTCTTCCATGACTTCAGGAATACGCCAGAAGAGTACGAGCGCCTAAACAGTCGCGTGAGAACAGGTGCCAACCAGAAGCATACATCTTTGGACAATGATGAATGGACAGTGGTTTGGATCTTCTGGTTGCACGCAAAGGGGGATAATAATTGAAAAACCCGTTTCTCTTTTATGGAAAGATCCGCCCTACTGACAATGAGTGAAATCAGTGACGACTTTCTAAATTTTCAATGCAATGTCCAGGATCAGCAGGCACGAATTTCTGAGGGAAGTCAACATTTAGCCATTGTGCTTCTGTGCGAAGTCAGAATATTACGACCTGACTTCACCCTGAAATAACTATTTTGTAATTCTTGGAAGCAGAGTTGTAACTATTCCTTTTCAAGGCAGGTGCTATGATCTTGTGTTACTGGTATTATGAAAAGCAAAGCTGTATTTTAAACGACATTCAAGTTACTCTTTTGAACAATAACTAAGACGGCAGCACTCACCTTTTGACTTCCCGAGGGAACGATAAATCCGGAAGCAAGTCCAATACACAAGGAAACTAAAACAAATACATTTCTCATTTTCTAAAAAAATAACTGGACTAACAATACGTATTGCACAAAATTGAATAACCATAAATATTTATTTATATTACTAGACGTTCAGATATCTCGGGCAACTGGATGCAAGTGAGACGTTATTGTTGACAATACCATTCTCTGGCACTCTATAAAAATAAACAGCTCATTGTTTCAGTACCAATAAATCTCTCTTTCATATGAATCGGAGGGCCAAGTTCTTTTGTCCGAAACCCACATTAGTTCTTATATTAAAATTCTAAATAAATACGCATACATTTTTGTTGCAAGTTATAATTGGATGAATAAAATAAATTTATATCTTCTGATAGTCATACAGCCTCATCTAGCCCTTAAATAGTACAAGTTCCTTACTTAATTTTTGCAAGAAGCATATATTTTTTAATAGGTATGGACTTAACAACAGATAAACATAATTACATATTTTTTGGTATAATATAATATTATACATAGAAAATGCCCAAACAAATAAATTTGTTAATATATATTACGTTCACGCGCAAAAATGATTGTGTTCTCCTCGCGTATTGATATCGGATCCTTGATATAGTAGCCTTCTTTTCAACTTGCACCAAATGGGTCGTCATTGTTCTGATTGACTGTATTGAAGGTAAGAAAAAATAATTAATATTCTATTTTTCTCTAATTTTTTAAGGCTCGGTTGAATAGGTGATTGGGAAATGGAATCCTTGGACGTGATTTGGAAGGAAATTTACACCATTGACTACCAGAAACAAACAAAGGTCGTTAACACCAACCAATCACCCTTAAGCTAGCGTGGTGGGTTGCCGCTCAGTGCTAATTAGGTGGCTGCCTTGCTTTGGACGTAATCATCATCATCAACTCATTAAATTTCCTCACCAAGGGGCACGAGCCTACCGTATAGGATGTTTTAGGCCTTAGTTGTCCACGCGGGACCTTGGACGTAATATGCCGGTTATTTTTTTTCTACATTTGTAGAATGTAGCAAGAACTATTATTTTTGCTATTCAGATGACTAGTTCAGTTTGTTTATTGAAACTAAATTAAATATCCATACTTCTACAAGTCTCTGCTACAAGCAGCAGCTTGTACCTAGTTGACTAAGAATGAGCCAAAGCCTAAGTTTTGTGTGAAGTTCCTATTGCATAGAATACTATAATATATTGGGCTAGATGGCGTTGTAAATGTCAATGGATATTTACTTATTTTATTAATAAAGTTATATAATTTCGTGATGTCAAATTGAGCTTTACTCAGCGGTCCAACTGTAAGAACTTGGCTTTACCACTACCGACAATATATTCTTTTTAAACAAACACCGAGTGGTTAGATCGAATGGCAAATAAATAAAACTATCTACGTACCTTTAATCGGAATTCAAAGTTCTTTCTTTATCAGATTCAATCTTCATCATATTGACATTTTTTTTATAATACGGTCAGGAGAGCGTCGGTGGCTCAATGGTTTGGACTGTCGATTTCCTACCGGGAGGGCTGAGGTTCAAATCCTGCCATACCAATGTGTTAACGAATTTTCGAAAATATATGTACGTTATCCGACGCTCTTACGGTGAAGAAAAACATCGTGAGGAAACCTTCATGCACGCCTGCGAAGAGATTCGAAGGTTGTGTGTAAAGTCGTCCAATCCGCACTGGGTCCCCGTGGACGACTAAGGTAAGGGTGATTAGTCACCCTATACGGGAAGACTCGTGCCCCTCGGTGGGGACGTTTTATGAGCTGATGATGATGACGGTCAGGCCGAAGTTCTTTACGTTTGTTTGTATTTCCTTATATAAATTATGTGGCCTAAATATATTATAAGTCAGCAAACCACACACAGTAATCTTTAGAAATCAATAGTTTTTAATAAATTTATGCATTTTAATCATCATTATAACGACTAATGTCGTGTAATCGTTGAAGAGTTAGCAACACTTACTTTCTGATGATGGATTGATGCTCAATCCATTATCAGCTCATTAAACGTCCCCACAGAGGGACACGAGCCTACCTGTAACGGATGTGTATAGGCCTTATTCGTCCGCGCGGGCCCAGTGAGGATTGGCCGACTTCACGTACACCTATTGAATATCTCCGCAGACGTGTACAGGTTTCCTCACGATATTTTTCTGCACCGTAAGAGCGGATTTATATTTTCGAAAATTCGAAAACACATTGGTACGTAGCGGGATTTGAACCTATGCCCTCCCGATCGGAAAGCAACAATCCACACCATTGAGCCACCGACGCTCTGAGTTTTTTTTTCTTTTTTTATGTTATAAGTGTACAGGACGGTGTGGACGCTCACCTGATGGTAAGTGATAAGCTAGACCATGACAGAGCGGCATAAGCAAGAGAGAGAGAGAGTTAATCAATCAATCAGCAATATATAGTCCTACTACCACCATTCCGGCCTAATGCCTTAACACCAACAGCTTTTGACGTATCTTCCGACACACGAAGAGAAGCCAGGTGCAATTTTCGATCACCCACCCAATGAACAACCATTACGGTAGTTGCCTTACACAATTATCAACCAAATACCGCTGAGCCATCGAGCCGTGTGTTCGTTCGTCTTATAATTCGCTTCTTAATTTATGAAATAGTGAACCACCGTTAAGTTCATTTTAATGTTCATAATAGCCTCACTTAGCTCTACAATTATGTATATATAATTTTTAATTTCACTAGTTTATATCTGTTGTAAAAGCCAACTCTTTACTGTAAAACGCGCGCCTATTTTCTCTTTCGCTGTTGGATTTAAGAACGATGGTTGTGCATTTATAATTTTCGACATAAAAAAATGTCTTTGAGATTCCTCAAAAAAATATTGGTACCTACTAGTACTTAATACTTATAATCAATATTTTAATGATACATAATCCGCTTTTACCAATATTGAACAATTCATTGATTGTATAAAAGAGTACCTATAAAGCCTAATAAAAAGGCGAAAAGCATAAAAAACATAGTTTCTAACATAAATTATTTATTATTATACAATTTGGCACGTTGAAAACAATCCACTTTTCCTAATGGCATAGCCACTTTACAAACTCAAAATCTTAGTTTTCACAACGTTAATTATTAAACGTTAATTAGATTTAACCAGATCAAATTCGATTTCCTGTCCAAAAATGGCGATCAGGTTATCGAAGAACAGTTCAATGGGGATTCCATTATCAGCCAAGACCTTAATCTCGGCCTGGAACACGGGGCTTTCCCAAAGTGCATCGAAAAGTTGGTCAAATTCTTCACTCTCGATACCATCAATGGCTGCTTTGAAGTCAGCGTCTTCAGCCAACTTTTGCTCGTAGAGAGCTGCGAGCTTGTCTTTGGGGAACAAAGCGATGCTGTCCTGGACGAACGAGAAGAAATCCTTGCCGCTGGCGGACTGGCGGGCGACCGCAGGCTCGAATTCTGAGGAAAGTAGTACGGTACATCGTCAACAAATACCATCATTGAACATAAATGCTCACTTATAAATTTGATATTTTCGATAATATATTTTAAAACAGTTCGGCATAGTACACAACAATAGTTGTGTGTAACAAATGGAAGACTTGCACACTACTTTGGTAAAATAAAATTACCACAAAAAACCACTTACCAAGAAGCTCATTTATGACGTCAATGAAGTAGGAAATGTCAATGCTGTGCGATTCCAAGAAATCGATCACCTGAAACAATGTCATTTGTTCCATAATTCAATGTTAAAATATACCTACATAAAATTCATAAATTAAAACATAACGATGGCATGGTGTGTCTAATTCATAATGTTCATAGTTGGTCGAAGTCTCAATTTTTCCATTTCGAAGTTTAATGATATTTATAAAACTGCGACATGACTACAAAGTTAGGCCAATACTCATTTCTTTAGTAAGTAAACTTACATACTTACTTGAGTACGAAAACTTACAATATTCCTGACATGGAGTTGCAAAAATTATATTACTACACCTACTTACTAAGTAGTAAATTTTTTTTTAATTTTCATCGATAGACACTAATTTCATTAATATAATATAGTATATGAAGTAATACTTACTGCTTTAAATTCAGGAAGAGCTTCCATTTCAAAGACTAAGTTCTTAAAATCAGCCGACCGCAAGTAGTTAGATGTGGCAATAAACTCTTCATATTGGAGGTACTCTTGGAACAAAGCAAGAATTGCTTCACCAGATTCCTGCTCAATCAGGTCAAGGAAGTCCTCGAAGTTTTCGTGGAATACCTTCTTAGGTTGTGGAGCCGCAAGGGCAACTGATGCCAAAGCCAAGATTACTATTGCGACCTTCATATTGGCTGATCTGGATTTCAGTGATAAAATCGCTAAGAAGAAGTACCTTTTATACTTTGACGGATAAGATAAACTGACACATAATCATATGATTCTAGTAGCACACTTACCGCATGTGAACAAAATCATAGTTATCTTGCGGTACTTGATAAAGGATGTTCGATTTTGCGATTGGTTCATCTATCTTGCTCATATGTTATATAAATTCATTATGTATCTCATATGGTGATGTCATGTTAACCAAAATTATTATGAGTCTTTGTTTTTCATTAAGATTTTCCTAGCTTAGAATTCCTACTCGAACTTTGTACCATGTATTCAGTTAAACAAAGCAAATATCATGAATAAAAATTTTCCTGGTATCAGGAAAATATAGAAGGCTGGTCCAAAGTGAATGGGATATTTTTTTTACTTTTTTGGTTTGGAAATTGTAGGCTGAGTAATCTGACTGTATGAAAAGTAAAAGACAAACTTTTTATTTCTGAGCAGACCAATCTCCTGATTATACCCCACCCATGCATTGGTAACTCTTATGGGGCAACCACTTGTTAATGATAACAAGTTAGTAGCCGGGACCAACGACTAAACGTGCCTCTCTTACTAAGAACGATTGTTGTGATATAGTAGACTTAGTAACTTCAGAACGTGCTTAGATATTCCTACTAAGAGCGTCGGTAACTCATTGATGTGGACTGTTGCCTTTCGATCCGGAGGGTGCAGGTTCAAATCCCGCCACGTACTAATCTCTTTTCAAATTTTCGAAATTATCACGCGCGTTGACAATAGGTTCATGTATTGTGAGTTTCCATCTGTGCTACTTTCGATGGCTTTTTTATTTATTTAATGCTTTATTATACACTTCTAATATACATAACTATATTACAGTTATAAAGAAAGAAAGTACAATGGCCGGGAGCGGAGCGGGTTTAGTATATTTTTAAGTTGAAATATTATATACATTTACTTGTTTTTTTATAACTCTCCACGTAGATATGCCCCTGAATTAAAATATGATACACACGTACGTGACTGAAAGTCACGTAAAATGAACGTCCAAAAAGTCTCGTCGCATGCTTCACTGCTATGACGTCACATAAAATGTTATAGCCATATTTTGATGAAGCATAATAAAGCACGCTTGAATACTGAACCAGAGAGAAGGAATATAGAAACCCTGTTGGCTACCGTTGCTTTAATAGCAAATTTTTAATATTATATTATTTATTTCGTACTAAAATATACTTATTCAAAATTAATATAGTTTTTTTTGCTCAAAATAATCGTACCCCAAGCCATAATTAACTAATAATTTGTGAACTAATTGGTGGGTAGTTAAATAAAAAAAACAAAAACCTGACAAATTTCTATACAGGAATTGAACTCCATTTTATAAACTTGCGTGTTAAATAGCTATATTCTACAATGAACAACAACGAGTCATTAGATTCATCTATTAAATCAGCGAAAGAATCTGATTCGTCTGGATTTTTCATCGATGACTACTCACACCTACGCCTATCTTATCATCGAGACTTCGATGACACATCGGAACGTTGCGATAACACGGATTTATCACAACAAGAAGACGAATTGGAAAATAAACAGCAGCAGGAGTTGGAAAGAAGGCAGAAACAACGTGAACTCTGGATATCTCAAATGCCTGATCTGCCGCATCCATCAATAACAATGGCGTCTATAATATCGTCAGCTTCAAGGAACATGGGTATGGTGCAGTTGAACTACAGTAACAGGATCGAAGAAGGGAATAGCAAGAATAAAGATATCAAATTTTCTCCTCAACGAAGATCCACAATGAACTGCAAGCAACTTCCTAAGTGATATGCTTTACCGACTTCATCATTTTAATGTATTTTTCAAATTAATTATTTAACGAACAAGTAACATAATTTCTACAAGTTCTCAACTTCCACTAGTCCGGACAATTTAGATAATATTTAACACATTATTTTAGAATGAGCTGAAAATTGGTAAAACCCTTATAAATAGAGAATTTAAAAAGTTCTCAATCTTTCTCCTGTAGGGAAAAAGGTTGTAAAATTAATAATCGAAATAATATTCACATTTCTACGCTACCTACGAGTATAAGTGTACTCAGCGCATTTTTTAACGTAGTCCGATACTATTTATCACGGAAACGGTGGCTCATAAGAAGACAGTATTGACACATTTTCCAAAGATAATTTTATGATCTACAATCTATGTCTGTAGGTATTTTAATGATATGTTTTTTATTTAACCTTGAATATTTCCATACGAGAAATGGGGATCATTTCAATGTTATTTGTAACTATTTATAATTTGAACAATTTTACCAATATTCAGTTTGTCGTACATTTATGAAGCTTAGTTTTGGTATAATTTGACCGAACTAAAGTATAATGACTATTTTAAGTTTGCATGATTGTGATTCCTTCTATTTTACAACCAAATACTTATTTTTTGTTTTTAAGTCCAAGACTACAAAAATTTAGTTTTATGATGTGTATTATTCGAAAGAAAGAAATAATTTAAAAGGTAAGTTATTGTTTTTTTTATAATATCCAGTGAACTTGGAATATAACTTCTTATAAATATAAACTTACTAAATTTAGGTATTTTTTATGTTCATAGTAGGTCAATTATAAAATCAAACATACAATCAATCTAACTTAAATCAGTTTTCATTGACAATTAATATTATCATAAATTAATGAATTTCGAATTTTTTGATTTCATATATTAAATAAATTTTACCCTTTTTTCGGCTACCTGCTACCTGCTAAAATAAGTCCCGTCCAAATCCATCCAGCCGTTTCAGAAATTACCCGGAACAGACAGAAAGTCAGACAAAAATATTCATATTATAAATAAATTTAAACCTATTTTTTCCTTATTAAATCGGCTACCTGCCAAAAAAAAGTCCTGTCCAACCGTTTCAGATATTACCCGGAACAGACACACAGTCAGACAAAAAATTTAAAATTGTTATTTTGGCATATGTACCGTACTTATATACATATGCATGAAGAATAAAATAGTTATTTTATTACAAACCCCAATTTTATTTAGATGAAATAGATTTATCGTTTCATACAATGTAAAAAGTCCGAACAACCTCACTGGCTGGTCGTAGACCTCACTAGACAAGACATATTTTATTGTTTTGTAAATACACTTACATACTACACAGAAAAACCCTGTCCAATGCAAACATGTTTATACAAACATATGAGTGCAGGCCGGATGCGTACCCACGACCCTTGGTGAAGGTATAGCCAACTTCTCAACATTACACCTGAGTCGTCAAAAAGGTATTTATGCACTGTTTACTGTGCTATATTATACTAAGTGTGCAGGTACCTCGACAGAACAGCAAGACGCGCAGAAAAACATATAATTAATGCCGCGGTGATTTCCCTAGAGCGGACTTCAGCCGGCGCTCCATAGTGGTTGTATACAAAAAAACATTATACAGAACAAATTTAATCACCTTAAATGGATTAGAATGTAAAAATTAAGAACAACTGCTTAGCTGTATTTATACTTCCGTGACGGCCAAACATTAATATATTTATATATGTTGTTAATGGCAATCGATATATTATTTATTAATGGGAACAACATATCTTTATTTCTATCTTGATGAATGGGTGGACGGCGGGCGCAAGTCAGTGTTGACGGAAATGCATTAACAGTTATTGGTTTCCTTCAACACTCCATCTGTCATGGGCAAGCTTATCACTTACCATCGATGAATCAACTCGTCGTCCAGTACTTCAAAACATAAAAAATACATTAAGTTACTTATCCATCATATTCTAAAATTCGTGCCCATTGTAGAAGGTTTCCAATATTCTTGTTGAGTTTTGCAACAGTTGCAATTGCAAATGGCATTGCACAAAAATCCCGTGAAGTTTTAGTATTTTTCACATAAACACTGATAGCATTTCATTTCATTAGGCATTTAGCACAGGATAGCTGCAAAATTAAATCATCAATCATTCATTCATGCAACATTTGTGTGCATGAACATGTATGTCTGTTTGTATTGGTCTGGATGTTTTTATATATTATATGGATAAATCAACAAAAAAAGTATAGGTATAAGTATGATTATCCGTTGTTTGGTACCTTACAGGCTTTACGCTCTACTTGGGGCTAGATGTCGCTGTATGAATGTAAGTGAATATCTACAATTATTATTTATTATATTAGTTTTTTGCTGTATTTCTGAATGAAAAGTGAGTGAATCTACTGGATATGGCAACCTTTGCAATTTCACTGCGACTGTAGACTATTTTAAAGAAAACAGTTTCATGCCTAAGTTAAACTTTTTGTATTTCTTATACTTCCGTGACTAACTAACTAATCTTAGTGAAAGATAAATAGACCAGTTACATTAATTTTATTTCACACAAAAACTCGTACAAGTGCTTCTTAAATTGTTCTTGGTTTTTTCAGAAAACATTCATAATAAGAACATAATTAAGAAGAACACAAAAGAGATACCAACATCGTCTCAAGTAAGTAGTTGGTATCTCTTTTGGTAAATACCTATAGGTAAACATCCCCATCATTGTTGGATAAGCAGGTTTTTATGTTACGGATATACTAAGCATCAAATACTGTTTAATCAACTTGTAAAATATGCATATTATTTAATAACCTACGCGATAAGTAGCTAGTCGAGGCGATTTTCCGAATTATCAGTGTATATAAAAACACAGATAAAAATGTTATTAACATAAACCGAATCCCTGGTTGTTTACCGCGAAACTGGCCTCTCAAACCGACATGAGTAACAAAATAAAATCGGATTATACTTATCCGGAATCGTTGGAATTCTCCGCCTCTCCCGGTCTCGGGGGATGGAGGAACATCGGAACAGACCCTGGCGTCCGATTACGGATTAGGCAAATCGGCCGTACAGATTTACATAATAAGGATGCTGCAACCTCTTAAAAGATCGGTTCGCATTACCATATAAATTGTACGCGCGAAACTGGCAATCAATCACCTGGGATGCGTCGGAGCATTATGCATATTGTTAGTTATTGATGCATTGTTTATAGATAGGTCGTTTTCAATCGGCGGTGTTGGATTCGAGAAGATTTATGATAGCTTACGTGGACCTTCGACGCACATAGCTCCGTACTCACCATATTCAGAGGCAGGGTAAGGTGTTGACAACGTGGGCCACCGCCTACGGCCACGCGGCCAAAGCGGCCTCACGTCTCGAAGGCCCGTAAAAGCAAATATAAATATAATTACTCATCTAATCTAGTAATTTAATAATAAAAACCGCCTAGCAAGCATCTGGTTGCACTAACATAACTACCACGTTCGTTTTTTCATAGAAAATAATTACAACGAGTTTACATTTTCAATAATAAAATTTGAGTATCAAATTTATTATTCTTGGAAAAAAAAATCCGCTTACATGCGTCATCCATCAGGGGGCCTCGCAAAATATATCTTGCCCAACGACAACTAGCCTGTGTTGTGGTTTTGTCCAGATTAATTTAGGTCTTGCCCCGCGACTGACCATATTAGCCATAAAACACTAGTATTTACCTGGAATGATGGAATTATTATGTAAATATTTCAGTACAGGGTAAATAGCTCGTATGGTTGGGATCTAAGTAGTATCAGCCTTCACCATCAGATGCTCAAACCAAGCTAGGTAGGTCCGTTACTCTTCAAAGACGAGAGTCGCCTTGAGAGATCTACGTACATACAAACATTAATTTGTAAATAGTTCTTGCGAACAGCTTTTAGTCCAAAGCTCTCAAAGGAGACGATCCAGGTGGTGTGATGGATGAGATGTCAGGTACCCACTTAACCGGAGTTCCAGTTCCGATTCTTAGTTATGTTATTAGAAACATTTGTATGCGTGAACATGTCTTTTGTATTGGTCGGGGTGGTTATATTTTACAGGTATTATTAAGTATTTAATTTTACAAAAATGAACAAAAATATTTTTGTCCGTTATTATTACACTTGAGAATAGGAGTAAAGGTCGACCTTACTAGTTTTATGATGAATGTTCAATAGCTAAATGCATGTTACATACATTAACAATGGGACCATGACATGTCAACTACATTTATATGAAAAACCCTTTAAATCTCGACGACGCATGAATGTAGCTATTCCTTTTTTAAATATATTAATAAAAACGACAAACATGCACTGCAGTAGCACAGCTAATTTTCAATAACGAATACAAATGACAAGTACCAGATACCCCGAAAACATACCGAGTATCTGATATCAAGAACAACTCGACCCCTTGTTCACTCAAGCCTTGCTTTTGATCTTAACTTGAAAAGGTGGGGAGCGCCCACTTCAAGTTCTTAACTTAAAAGATCCTGTGATACTCTCTTTCATATTTTTATTGAAAAACGATACCTACGATATTAAGACAGCACCGTTCCTAAAATAAGTAAGACAAGTTGCGATGCCTAGCTATTTGTAATAATAGATATAAAATAAAAAATAATTCTAAAACTTATGCAACAATAAGTACCCATAAATTAACTTGTTATATCATAAAAATATTATAAATTGTTTCTTCTAACGCCGGTTGTAAGAAAACTACCTGTCCAATCATTATAATGAAACGTCAGCATTTTAGTACCTAAAAAGGCGAAGTAATATTATTATGATATTGTTTACAGAGATGGTGGTGCTTACCCCTGGGGGGTTACCGCCATCTCTTAAAACAGTGTAACAATAATATTACTTCGTCTTATCTGGTACAAGAATGCTGACGTATCATTTAACAATACTGTTTAAAGTGATTGTGGTCACCCCCCAGAACCATGCATAGGTATTACTCACAGATTTCCCAATACAGGAGATGGGGCAAGCCGCGTTTTTAAGTGCGACAAATGTAAGCTCAACGAGCATACACTGGCTGCCAGTTTACGCTCTCTGAGACGAGTCAAGACGCACGAATATTAGAAGAAATTACCTTTTTTCCCCAAAATGCCATCTGTGCAATTGTAACATGCCATCATCGCAATGAATCAGGTAATTTACCAAGAAATATAATAACTTTTCACAGGTAAGAACCGAAAAGAAATTGCGACACTGGGACTGCCTATAAACTTGGCGGCTTGAACAGTCTCTAATTGTATATTCGGATGTCTGTGGTATTACCCAATGTTCCCTAATGTTAGTTAGGTACGTTATCCAAGTCTAAATCGGAGTTAATTTCCAACTTCTACAAAATCTACTTGGAAGGTATCTACAAGTTCATTAGGAAGTTATTAAACGACTAGAAGCTAGTGCCACTTTAACTCCTAAAGCGGGTCTACATTTTTCATAGTAATAAAGCTGAGATTCCATTTGAACGTGCAAAACGCTGAGCTCGGCAGCCCAGCCCAGGGCTAGTCCCCAATCTAATTAGGTAATTGAAATGATTCGGCGTGCGTCCGAGTCGAGGCGGCAACGCTGCATCGCCAATTAGCTCGCGCCGCCATTTTACGGCTAGCAACCATTTTCTAATATGGCGCTCGCCGAGTAATGCACTAGTAGATTTTGATTAAGGATTTTGTATTGCGAATAAGCCTAGGGTCAGGAAGGCAACAGTGACTCACTTTTTTTCCGAAGCTTAAAAAAAATAGATGTCACATTAATATTGGCCTAAAATCTGCTCACATTTTAGATACACTATTGAACTGTGACTGAGCACTCATAATTCTCCATTATTTATAACTTATGTCAAATTAGGAACATAAAACAAAAAAAATATAACTGAGCCACTGTGGACTACTAGGTGTACACACTGACTCACTGTTGTGGTACACAGTGGCTCTAGTGGTACACGGTGTCTCGGCGGTATTTATAAGAAAAGATAATGCCCATTCCACGTAGTTCCTTTTATTAGAAATAATAACAAAACTGTTACAAGCTATATTTATTATAATCAACACGACTCTTAGGACTTTTATTGCTAAATAATAAGATCTTAAGTAATTTCAGTCTCTTCGTTAACAATTTTAGTTTTTTTATCAATTAACAACCTATGTAACTAACATATTAAAATCAAAATTACTCAAAATAATATCATATACAATGATATATTAACATCTGTTACACTTAGTAAAAAAAAATATCGGATTAATTTGAAATAGAAAACAGAACCATTAGCTATATTTTGAAATACTTGTCGGTACTTCTGCTATTATACTATCCATGATTATTTGTTATATTTCTACAGATTTTATTATTATTTTTATGAAGAAATTTGTTTCACTATCATTAAAAATATCAATTTCCTTTTACGCTGTAAAGAAATACTCTAAGATAAAATTTCATAGAACATGGTCATAATATTCTCCAGTCTCCCACCTTCCATCCGATTTAAATCCTATAGAATGGCTGGGCCTCTCGTAAAAAGTTATGTTAGTAGCAAAAACGTTAAGTGGGATATAAAGCAGCGTTAAATTAATTTTATAAAAGAAAAGTTAAATCTAATGGTTCCAACAAGAATGGAAAAACTAGGACAAAGTAAAATTTTGAGCCTGAATTATGTTTAATTACATAGTGTACTTTTATATCCTGGAAATTATAATAGAATTTGATTATATGAGTTAATAAAATAAAAATATTATTTGATGTAAGTATTGTTGTTCATTAGTGTACATGCGCAGACGGCCGCCATTTTGTCTTCTTTGGTGAATCGTTACTATACTTGTGCACGTTTAAACCAGTTTGCTCGCCGTTCGAGCGCCGCTTCGGAAGTGTGGGGAGTGTTTTTTTGTTTTCGCGCCACTAAATTACTTTCCAAGGTGAGTTTCGATTGTTTTCATATCTTTGTTTGTTGCTATAGGTAATACCATTATATTTATTCAGGATTAGTAGCGTCTTGGTATTCAATTTCCTTTAACCCGTATTTTGATTATTTGTTTTAAAGTCTCGGTTTGTGATCGCATATTTTCAAAATGGCGTAAAAGGAAACAGTGACTCATTTTTCAGCGTACCAGTGGCTCACGACCACTGTGTAATCTCAATTTCAATACTTCTTGTAATTATACAAATTCAATATTTTAGTATATTAATCAATTTTGTTATTATTTATAGAATGCACGAAAAGACCGCCAGAAAAATAGGAACATTCGCATTGAAAAATTATAAGAGCTGCAGTTTATAAGCGGAGAATCTATAAGAAAAGCATCAACAAGAGTAATGTAACGTTTGCTACACTTAAAAGGTATTATTGAAGACTAAGACTGTGCTCACTTGATGAATTTTACCTCGAGTTAAACCTAACTATTCGGTAATAAACTATTCACCGATAGACCAAGAGATGCGCTTAAAAACTATTACTACGCTTGTGCTTTTTTGTTTATGGATTGACCGCCAAGAAAGTCGAAAAGTAGCTATCAGGTGCTAAAATTAATAATTTAAAAATGCTGACTTGGGAGACGAGGCATATGGCTGGCAGCGATTGTTATTTCATTTAGACGTGCGACATAATATCACATTAAAAAGCCTGAACCATGCAACCTAGTAGGGCAACGGCTCATCAATCAATGTCGGGAAATTTACGACAATTAGAATATCTTATTCACGACAGTGTTTCTCGATGGAACCAGAATATAATCTGGACGAACATCTACGAAACGGTCAAAAACCACAAAGTGCTAGCCCCATATAGTGAAAAGTCATTTGTAAGTGACTAGCGGAGAAATAGGGACATTAGTGACGACGTGCTGTATTCGTGAGTGGCCAGTGGAAATTTCTTGCCACCGTCATGTCTTTCCTAGAAAGATTTAAAAGATCATGATAAAAAACACCACCGGGACTCTCGATTGGTAGCACCACGAAAACGGATGATATCGTCAAAATACATCAGAACAGGTTATGAAACATTTCGTTTAAACATGCAAATGCTCGAAAGAAATCCATGCATTTAGTCATGGATACATGAATCACATTTAAGTCTAGAAGCTCGATGCGCAAAATTCGGGTGCATATTTGACTCTTCATCCTCACACTTGTCAAAGTTACAGCCCTAACGTTGGTATCTATGGTCCAATCTAACAATAAATGCTGCATTGAACTCCTGGCTGTTGCGAAATCCGGGTAAACCCGTTACAATTTATGATTTAGGCGAAATAATCGGATCTGCCTTTCAAAAGGCAATGACGCCAAGAAATATAACAAACGCCTTTGCAAAGTGTGGTATTTATCCATTCGACCGACACATTTTCACAGAAGAAGACTTTCTTCCTAGTTCGGTTACTGATCGTCCTTGTCCAGAAGATCTACAGGGTAAAGGTAATTCAACGCCAGACTCTATAAGTATTCTCGAAGAGTGTGGTCTCGAAGCTCTTGTAGAAGCACCTGAATCAAATGTGATAGCAACCTGATTTAAATATGTCACGATCCATTTAAAAGTCCTTGAAAAAGTCGTTTGACATAGCGATGATGCCAAGAAATATTGACCAATTTGATCAGTCTGGCCACCTTTTCTGACAATCCACATCTCAAATCCATCCGGTCAATTCCTACAAGATTCTAACTAATAGAAACACACCACCAAAGTCAGCCAAAGAACAGTCTTTCAAATTGCCTTTTGATTTTCGCAAATCCTATAAAAGCTGGTCAAGAAAACAAAGAAACGAAGGAAGCCTGGCGTAGTCTAATACATACCGACACGCAAGAAACTTGATAGAGCAGAAAAAATGCGGTTAAAGAAAGACAGGTCAAGCAAAGTAAAATTATACTGCACGATATTTAGATAGGACGACGAAAAGAAGCTTGATGAAGTTCAATTTGCAGAATCTTGATGATGACGATGATGGCTTGATCACCAGAGAGGATCAAGATGATAATGTGAATATTCTAAGAGAAAAGACTAAAGAACATTACGCTTATCCACCAAGGAAGGAGAATATGTTATAGTTGAATGACACTAAAGGCGGGTCGTTATATATTGGAAGGATATAAGAAAGAAACATGAGTTGAATACTACGTACTCATTTTTGAAACGCAAGTCTGTAGTTTTTTTTTTTTACTTTTAAGTCGCATATGCCTGCTAAACCTGATCTTTCCTGTGAAGGAGACTGATTTAAAATTATTCTTCAAAGCCTCCTAGTGGAGGGGGGGGGTGGTGAGCGGGCGTGTGGGGGTTGGAGGTGTGTGGGGGGCGTCTTCTAGACATTCTACAATTTCGCGACTGATTTTACTCGTCTATATCATTTATTAGAAATTAGGTGCTACCTTATTATTTGTTCTAACGATAGTACAAATGATTTGTTTTAATAATTTAGTGTTTTTCAAAACCATAATGTACCCAATGGTCATGTTATTGTTGATTGCTTAAAACAGTA
>PQWD01002932.1:40765-161749 GCA_019425675.1 Leucinodes orbonalis
AAAAAGTTGGGCTTTTCAGAGAATGTTGTTAGTTTTATTCATAATAGTGATCAACGAACGTAATGGATCTTCAATAAAACTTGTTATATTCGGTACTCTGTGAAATAAATAATAACCATGTCTCTCAAAAGCCCAACATGTTTAGAGGAATACAAATATAATGTTTGTAAGAAGCCTAACTGTTCACCACTAACCTTGACATTTAAATGGCTCACTCGTTCGCAAATTAATTATAATATTTATTTTAAAATGTTAACTATAGACATCAAACACCAATATTACAATCAAAGCGTATTTTTGTGTATGCAGATCTTAAACAAACATTGATTTTGACTCTTTGTCTCATTTTAGTGTACAAATGTATTACCGGAATAAAATTAGTTCAATTATATAATAAGAATCGCAAATTTATTAATTTCCTAAAAATATTATAACTTTTCGTAGGATTCTACACTAGATATAAATTGTATTATTTTACGCCTACATTTTCGTAAATTTATTAATTTGAAACGTCTCGTGGTAAATTTATAAATTTACGATATTCATAATCAAGATTCTAAAGTTTATCAATTTCCTAGGAAATCAAATTACGGATCTTGTTATTTTCTGTTGACATACTAATATATCGAAAAATATTTTTATCTTAAGAAAAAATCACGCTTCCTACATGAGTAGCAATTCATTTGCATAGCCGTAAGACCAAAGTTGCAGACAATTTACTTGTTATTTGTACTAATGAAGTTCGGAAAATAAAATAAGCTTACATTTTATATATTTATATTAATTAACATAATACAGTTTGAACACTGAGGTTATAGCTAACATTTTAAAAATTGGGTTGGGTTTCAAACTAAATATTTTGACATAGACAGAGAATTTATGTACGTTCATCACAATAAACAGTATAATTCCAATACATTAACACACTAATGAGTAACAATTCCACAGCACACTTCACGTTGAAACAAAAATTGGTCTTGTGATCAATAAAAAATAAACAAGTTTAATATAAATACGCACATTTTTTTCGCATTCACGATGTCTATTAATAATTGTATGATTCCCACTCTTGTATTCTTTGTACTTTTGTGATAACGAACTTTCGGAAAAGCAACCTAATAGTCAAATTATTCAATTCTACCAATTGTCACCATGTTCTAAATTCTGATGCCGACAAATTAATAACACTACAAGTATGAAGTAATTCATACGCTAACTAAGTTTGGAGTACGTTACTCCGTTATTATTTACATAAAATATGAACATAACCAACTGGGGGCACTGGGCTGCCCAGGTTTTTTTTATAAAACCCACAATAAATTATTGTGTCAAACGAGATAAACAAGTATTACCTGCCCTTTTGACAAATATTCAAGATATGCTTTGATAAATAGTTAATAAATAATATTAATCTGTAGCAGTTCCCACACTTTGAGAAGCTGAAGCCAGACAATTTTTAAGCCTCTCAAATATTTTCAAAATGTACAATTGTCATCTTTTAATAATCCTTATATTTTATATTGACAGTATCTGAAATGAATCCAAATAATTAGACTCTTAATAATGTCATTTTATAGACTTATTTCGGAAAAATGTATGGACACTTAACATTTTAGCTACTTATATTCAACTATTAAGTGTTCACATATTTTTCTATATCCTAACAATTCATTTAAGGCGATAGAGCTCGGCTACACGTGTAGTCCGATATAGACATTTGTTCAACATTTTCACACGCAAAATTACCTACAGCATATCCGGAGCCGACAACTTGTCGCCAAAATGGACTACCCAATGTAACAATGCCACTAGAGCTAAAGTACCAATAAGTATACAATATTCCTTACTGCATTCCGTGTGTCACTGGGCGTTCCGCACAGCGCTGCGAGACGGGGCGGAGATCTCGGTTATATTCCTTGAAACACGCTGCCGTGGGGGCACTACGCCAGGCGCGGCCGCTTGGCGTCGCGCTCCTCGCTGCTCCCGCTACTGCTGCCACTACCGCCACCGCTACCGCCCCCGCCTCCGCCTGTGCCACCGCCCTCTTCTTCTTCGTCTGAATCCCCGTCGTAGTCCACAAGGCCCTATACAATTTTATTTGATATAGTCCAAAGGTGCAATATTGACATTAACTTACTTTTTTACACTGCAGTTGCATATTTTTAACAGACCTAATAGATTTTCTATTGTGTCTAGAATCACGGCGGTTAATAGGTTAACCCGTAATCAAAACACGGACTATCAAAATATAGACCCTACAAGATTATAAACCTTATCATCAACCATGTCATAACCCATTAAAGTTTAACAGCCTGTGCCTATACACTGGCTGGACTGAGGCCTTTCCGTGGTAGTGAACGGTTTAGCCATTATCTCCGGCGGGTTGGATAATAAATTATGGTCGACTAATAATATATAATTTTTTAACTGTTTTACGCACGAATAAAAAAAAAATTGTAGTAAGATATTTATTTTAATCCATAGTAGAATTGACCAAATTAATTCGTAAAGTAAATGAAATAAAAAAATAGAATCGACACGACGCGACTGTACGTAGAAATCATATCATAATTATGAAGCATTAGGAAGCTGTGTTATGTTAGTAAGTAGATTACGAGCGCAAAAAAAAGCGCTTGAAAACCTTAATCACACTAAATATTAAAAATGAATGAGCCAATCACCCCCATGCATACATGCAGAAAGAAGAATAAAATGTGAACTCTTTAACGTTCTGATTTGTTTAGTGATAAGCAAAACTTAATTTAAAGAAGTTTTGTTTTAATGTTTAAATCAGTAATATGTAGATTCGAAAAAAAAAACAATTGTATAAAGTTGATTTTCTAAAGTCGCAGTTGAGTTACAATGTCATTGTAACATAATCACATGTTTTTTGTACAAATATTGATGACCAGTTGTTTACATAATAAGTTAAGGAAATGTAGTACACACGTCGTTATCAATACATTCATTGACGTGTTATCAAGAATTAGATGAAGTTTTTTTTTAAATTTCTGATAAAGTTTCGGAAAACATTGAAACTTTTTTAAACTTGATGTATGTTGTTATAATAGTTTTAAAATATTTTCATATTTAAATGGTGTTTTTATTTGGTGATATCCTTGTCACAAAGTAAAAGCACACAATCTGAATATAAAAATATTAATATCAACTGAGATAACACGGTTTTTAATAACTATTGATTTATTGAAATGAATATGTCTGTTTATTGACTTTTTATTATCTAATTGCTCAAGGCTAAGCCCCATGATATAACCTGTTATTCTTATACTATATTAGAAAAAAACAAACTTTAAAACTTAACAGTGATAATAAAAAATATTTCACACATACTATAAAATTTGCGTAAAATAGTCAAAAATGCCACAAATAAAGTGAAGCTTAAATAAAGGGCACACACACAAGGAAATCTGAAAGGTAAAGGAACACATGTATTTTGCTAAAGAGAACCATAAGCATATTGACCTGTATAAATAAAATTACCTATAAATTGGCCTTGTAGCATCAAAGTTTCACTAATTGTGATGACAAGTTGAATAAATTTGAAGTGTACTTGGAAGCAAATAAACAAGATAAACAGTTTTGTCAACACTTTAAAGCAGTACAATACATACATTGTCATGATTTTGTAGTTTTTTTAGTCAGTATCATTTTGTTATCCATTTGTTAATTAGATAAATTGAATATACTGCTAGTTTAAGCTAATGAATTCGTTTTGAAATGCAATTTTTAGGTGGAAAATATACAGTTGATGCCAACTAGTCTAGTCACAATCAAAAGTAATCCTTTTAGTTCCGGACATTATTTTTGTAGCTATACTACATTTTCTTTTTTTTATGCTATAGCATAAAACAAAAATAACACAATAGAGTAATTCAGTTGACATCGAAAACACTTGAAAACTCTACAACATAGTGTGATGTTTATCTTGTCTATTCCCAAGTACAATGTAATAAGCCATTATTACGTACACGATGATTCCCCAGCGAAGCGTTAATAGTGAAGTGAGGGAACTAAAAGTTTACCTTATTGAGTAATCTGGGCGAGGATACCTGTACGTCGGTGTGGGTAGGCTTGCTCGCCGTTGTGGTGCTCAATAGCACTCTGCTAGGACCGTTTACTGTCTCCGTACTGGAGCACACTTTCTTTTCAACAATTTTACCTGAAATAATACAATATGTGGTTCAATATCTATGGTCAATAAGTCCAGTGGTTGTTCGGATTTTTTTATTAAGTTCCGGTCGAAAACCCCACGATATACAAATTCATGCATTCATTATATATATTATATATATATATATATATATATATATATATAACATGTGCCAATCAAAGGTTCCCTTTAAAACAAATTAACATAGCACAAACCTAGAAGACACATCTATTTTCAAAGTATTTCCTACTAATTCGAAGCATTAGGAAATTTACTTTTCGAATTGGCCAGCAGCCAAACTATATCACATCGTTGACCTTTTAGAAGGTAAAGAATCATATTTTTGGACAGGTTCAAGAGTGGTGCCAACTACTTTTTATGCATGAAATATTTATAATAATCGTCATGATAACGATGCGACAGTTACATAAGCATAAAATAAAACATTAATGAATAGCGATTCAACTCCTAATCCGGCTAGTTGCCAGACTAGCCATATCTCCATGCCATCTCTAATACCGACCTAACTCTATATAAATGTATCTTGGGAAGTAATAATATCCTCAACAATTGGAGTCATCTCTCCAATGGCTGAGATAACTATTATTTGCATTTATTATAAGTAGTTTGAAGAGAGCGTCGGTGGCTCAATGTGTGACTGTTGCCCTCCTAACGGAAGGGCTGAGGTTCAAATCCCGCCACGTACCAATGTGTTTTCGAATTTTCGAAATCATATGTACGTTATCCGACGCTCTTACGGTGAAGAAACATCGTGAGGAAACCTTCATGTACGCCTGCGAAGAGATTCAAGGTTGTGTGTGAAGTTCCAATCCGCACTGGGCCCGCGTGGACGACTAGGCCTATCACCCTATACGGGTAGGCTCGTGCCCTCGGTGGGACGTTTAATGAGCTGATGATGATTATAAGTGCATACTCCATACTACTCTAAAACCCTATAGATAGTATATTCGGTAAAATAATACATCTCTATGATATCGGTAGCCCCATGCTCGATATTATCGACCTTCGTAAACGCAAAACACTATTAACACAAAAATTCTATAGATAGTATCGATACTATTGCTGGTGAATTTTGAAAAAAAATTGATAGTATCGAAAGGCATCGATAGTTTCAATAAGACAATCGATAGTATCGATAGCCTTATCGATATTATTATAATGGGGAAGGGATAATAAATATGTATTTGGGCATCCAGAAAACTCATTCACTCAATAAAGAAGAAGCAGATGTGGTTTACGCCACTTTTTTATGAATTGTATCACTCTAGTCAAGCCTCCTCCTCTTTCCTCCCATGGCCCTCCCACAGTTAATTCCCACAAGTGGTGTGCACAGAAATTAAGATTGGGGTATGCAAAGTGAGTGAGTGAATCGCAAAAACAATAAATAATTTACATTTTTGTCAAATTGAGTGCTGTTGATGACAGAAGATTGCCTATGGTTTAAAATCTGAAAATGGCCAAATAAGTGGGAGCCATTTAATATGTTGGCGATTTTCCGGGTTCGTTGCACGCACAGGGTATGCAAAGCTTTTTTGCATATAGCACGCCCTTGATTCCCACCAACATTGACTTACCGATGGCGTCTAGTGCGTGGTGCGCATGAGGCTGGGCCGTTTCGAGGGGCGCGTCGTCGTCGAGTTCGTCGTCGTCGTTAAACCACATCTCTTCCTCGTCGTCGGGCGCTCGTGCCTCCCGCCGGTATCGCGTACGTAGGAGCGACGGAACCACCGCCTCCGCAACGCCCACGCTGCCGCTTACTAAACAAACGGATTTACATTGAGGCGTATTCTAGAACGAGACTCGAGCGTTGATCTTTACTTAAATTGAGCTAGAAAGTTTCCCAGGAAAAGGGGCCCAGGTATGTAGGTCCTTATTTCATAGGATTATCGGGTCAAGATATTAACAAAAAAGTTATAGATCAAAATGATACATTATTTATACATGGAAAATAATAATAGGTTTATTTTTTACTAGATATTCCTTCCCCACGATTTAAGTAACATCCCGCAGTAAAAACATAACCTAAAAACGCGACGCAATGCTGCCATGCAAAGGAACACTACTTTATTTTTCGAAATAAAAAGGATTTTTCGAAAACCAAAGTAATCTTAATTTTTCCTTATTACTTCAACTAACTGCCAAAAAAGTCCCGTCCAATATGTCAGCTATTTCAAGATTACCCAGACAAGGCCCACATCGCCCACCTTTCTCCACCTATGCGTATGTTCTTTATGTAATTCATATAAATGAAGAGAAAAATGGTTATTTCAATATTACTACAATTTATATTGCGACAACAGACACTACAACTTTATTTATATGATAGATTTCTAAGTTTTATAAAATAAATACAGAAAACAATGTTTTGCTTATACTTTCTATTCTAAGGTTTTAAATGGTACACCATGGAAATGATAATATAAAAGTACTGATTCTATTATGATTATAATAGTTTCATTTACAATAAATCGTAATAAAAATTTTTAGTTCTATTATAATTATTTCCAATTTTAACAACAAGACAAACACTCACCTCTATCCGCTCTTTTCAATTTGTCCTGGGTTGATCATATCGTGTTTTTAAAGCCTTGAATATCTGTACGTATTCAACATCTTCCAAGATCTTTCCATAATTTTCAACTACATAGAACAAAGCGACTTTATGTCGTCCAATCTAATGAAGTCAAATAACTCTAATATACCGAGTCAAGTAAGTTATACCTATAAAATCAATAACAAATAGTTATATCCTTAACAAATGAAACAAATAGAAGTAGAAAAGCAATATTTTTAATAATCAAACCTTCAACTCTCCTACAACAATACTTGGATGGAAAGAATAACACAATAACTCAAATATGTACATATTAAATACTTATAACAAAATTTAATTTTAAACTGACAAAATAGTCATGAAAAAAACATTTTACAGTTATGTTAAATCATTATTTTGTAAAGTTAACTCACCTGCCATTATTTCTAAGAAAGCGTCAATAACTGGCGCAAAGAGATTTCCATAATAATCTATTATAATATTCATCCTTGAGTGCAATAATTTTCCTCATAAACCTTAGAGCGCCGAGCACCAGAAAAGTGTGCGTTGATCTCATCAGCACCAGTATACGACGGAGGAGGTCCTAAAATAATAATAAATAAATATCCACTGACATTCACACAGCGCCATCTAGTCCCAAGTTAAGATACATATTATACATAGAAAAAACCTAGACCATTACAAACAGACATGTTCATGCAAACAAATGTTTGTACTCCCTGGGAATCAAACCCTTGGTGTAGTAGTCTCAACCGCTACACCAAAAGGGTCGTCAAAATAAATGTTGAGATAAAATAATTCATTTTCAAGATGTTTCCAGTAAATTTAAGTAATGGTACACATATAATTTCGTGCAAGTCAAGCTCACTTGCTATTTGAGTATACTACTAGATATTTATCTAGTATGGCAACTTGCCAATATGTTCTGGTCTTGCATAGGTTGGTTATAATTTAGTCTTATAAAGACATTAAGGAAGGATTAGTTTAATAAAATATTAAAACATTATAAGGCAGATACACTTCAACAATAACTTCTTAAAACACCACAAGAAATTAATTTCCTAATAGGTAATGTCTATTAGGATTAAAATCACAAAAAGAAAGACAACCAAAAACAAATATTCCATAATAAAACTCACCTTGTTGAGAATGCATGTTTTGATATGGTAAGTATGGTGTTCCACACAAAAGGATAGGAGTTCTAATACAAGACCCAACAGTTGTACAGTGTGGTAGTCTTCCTTTAGAGGTTTTTCACCACTTGTGTTCTCTAGCAGAGGGGCTGGAATACACAAAACTACTGTTAAAAATTTGAACATTATGTTAATACCAGTAATAGTTCAAATTGAATATTTGATGCACAAAAATTCCTATTATAAGAATAGGAAATTCAAATAAATGAAATAAAAATAGACTTTGTACTGAGTCGTCTAGATACCACTGCAATGCTGGCATTATATTACATCTGGATATAGTCCCATCAAATAAGTGTTTTGGAATGAGGGCACTGTAGTTAGTAAAATTACGAGACCTAACATCTGTTGTTTTGGATGACAGGCGCTGTGCGGCATTGATGGAGAATAATAACTGTCTATCAGTTGTTGGTCTCATTCAATGCAGCTTTGTCATGGTCAAGAAAAGGTATATAACCTATTCTTACATAAAAAAGGTTTAAATATGAACTAGATATATAAAATTTAAATAATAGTTCTTGTTATTGTATACTAACACTGTTATCATTACTATTTCTCACTGCTTACATATTATAACAGATTAAGATTAAACATATTCATTGAATTTACAGGTCAAGGTTGTTATCACTTACCTATCAAAGTTTGTATACTGTGCTTGTAGAAGAAATTTAAAAAGTCTGCCTTTCACTCTTGTTTACTGATGCAAGCATACTTTCAGGGTCAAGTAGTATGCGCAGCACACCCATTAGCTGTACTGCACCCCCAGCTCAGGGTCTCGGTCTCGAAGCATTTGTTCTATCACAATATTTAAAAGCATTTGCTCCTAAAAATATGAAACCAGTAAATTAACTTCAGTTAATTAAAAAAAAAATTAGGGCAAATAAGATTATAACTAATTAAGATTGTTAATTCTTTCTGAGTTAAGTTAAAAGTTAGACTCTCTGAACAAAAATTGTTTTGGTAATAATAGAAAAGGTAAATTTACCTCTTCAGTACTGCTTGCTTGTTGTAAAGTATAATCCTCACTACAGAAGGTGAAAACTCCACTATGTATGTTAAAATATCTATAGATGCAGTCTTGGTTTCTGATCATCTATACTTAATGTAATTTCTAATGCTGGCAGGATACCCAATGATACTAATGTCTTATAAAACATCCTTGTCTTGTGGCTGTAGATTTTGTGAAAAATTACAAAATTCCTTTAAAAATAGAACTAAGTCCCTCCTCTTGGTGTTTGGTGTCTTGTCATCCATTAGTAACTTAAACAAATCAGTTAGAAATTTCTCATCTTCTTCTATAAGTTTCACTATTTCTACTTTGTTGAAAAATATAAAACTGGATAATGTGCTTAGCAGATTATCTTCAAAAACTGTTGGTGTGGGGTAACACAATGTCTTGTATGTACTGAACTCTGTATGTTTGATGAATTTTTTGCCAATAAATCTTGATTTCGTATAGGAATGGCTTCACGAAACTTAGCCAACTCCCGTAGGTACTCTCGGTGTTTTTTTGGCTGCGGCAGACTGGGATCATATTCAAGACACCCAACTACATCAAATATAGTATCATCAGCAAACATTGTGTCAAATAGTGTGTTTTTATTAAGAAGGAAGATACTTTTGAAGATCTCATAAAGATGATGCAATCCTTCAATGTTTTCAATATCTTCACACATGTGAAAGAGGTTAAGCAGCTTCTTGATGTAGTGCTGTGTTTCTAGGGCTGCAGCCAGTTTGTCTTTTCGTGCTGGTGAAACTAAACAGCTGTTCACTAACTCACTAATGTCTTCGAGACGACCCATTTCACATGGTGGCAGCTCCACTGGCTGTACACTATCTGACATCTCATCAAAGCGTTCATCTTCAGATTCTTCAACAATATCCTGAGTTATCTCTACAGATGGATCTTTGCCTTGAACCTAAAAAATAAAGAATTTATGATTTCTATTAGAAAAAATATTGGTAAAACTAAATAATGTTGCAGTGGACATATTATATATGATTTACAAAATAATTGTCTATGTGCATGTAAGGTTTGAGCGGCTAAGCAATGGATAAACATAGTTCAATACTTTTCTATGCAAATACATACATATTAAACATAAAAACACTAAGGCCAATACAAACAGACATGTTCCTGCACAAAAATGTTTGAACTGCCCCAGGGTTGAACCCGGAGCACATGGTGTAATCAATGGGATTTTTATTAAGGTACAAAACTTTATAAAAATCTATCAGTCAGGCACAATAAAAGAAACATATGTTGTGTATGTACATATACAATAACATATATTCCCATATTCAAATGCTAATAAATCCCAACCCAAAAATAATAGTATACCTTAATATAATTAGACTATTTTAAAATAACCTCATAATTGCATAATAGAAGTCTAAAATGTGTAATGTTAAAAATATTTACCAACAATTACACAAATTGTCACTATTGAATTATGTTTTGATATAAAACATTGATTGTTTAATCATTTTTTTATGAAGGACTTAATGTAAATAAATAAAAAGTCAAACTTACCTGACAAATCTTTTCCCAAATCTCATCGCAGCCTGCTTTCTCTTGAAAACTTAAAGCTAAATCAAAATTATCGCCTTCTGACCATACAATTAGTGTGTCCTGCTGTTTCTGGTATGCTGTATCGGGTTGTATCTTACTCTCTAAGAGAAGAGAACCATCTGACTCAGCTCTAACTAATAAAGAGGTTCCTTTGAGTCTCTCCACATAGCACGAAGACACATGACCTGTACCTCTGTCGTCCCATTGCCGGTCAGCATTCAGAGCGTAAAGCTTTACTCTTCGTCTCGTGTCTGTCATGATAGTCAACGCTCTAAAGACAACGTACTCAAGTAATGAATCAATTATTATGGCGCTATTATGATGCACCCCGGTAATAACTTATTTAACTCCCATTTGTATAAAAACATGTGCACTTCTGAAAGAAAAACCGAAATTACAATGTGATGTTCACAATCCTAATTACCGTAATTACTTTCTGACTAGGATTTTCAGTTTTCTCTAGAACCAAGACATGTAACAGAAAAATGTTTGAACAAACTACAAGTATAGACTTTATAAAAATACTAACATCATTTTCATTTCGTAATTTAGAAACAATGGAATAATCACCAAATTATCGAAAATCACAAACAAAACAATACAACTTAATCGCCTTTCACTACACTTTTTTTACTTCAGAAATTATGGCAAACTTGAGATTGTTTACAATCGTATTTGTCGAACGCTCAAAATGTAAGATATTTACCGGAATTAACATTATACAATCGTCAAATTGACGTACCTTCAAAATAGTCTAACATCAAATATCGCCATATTGGATTCACAACAACGCTTCGGCAATGGGGTTCTCAAATTCAATGCAAATCGCGGTAATATTTAAATTTTACTTTGTATTTCACAGATTTTATTTGATATTATGAGACTCTTCTCTGTTTTTTAGCTAAATGCTAAATATACAGTTCTCATTTAATTTCAATGAAGTTTACTTTTTTAAGTTTTTCAATATCCTTAATAAAATATCAAGATTTATATATTTTTTAATATGGCATACAGTCCATGTTTTGATGTTATAAATGTGATTAACTTTTGTCAATTTTTTAAATTATATAGACCTAATATCATTAAATTTAAAGAAGGATCTCATCTAATTACGATCTGTCTATTTTAAAAATTGTGTTATTATTATATTTTGTGCATAAAACACTTTTGTTTTTGTTATCAATAATACAAACTTTAATCCATTTAATCTTAGAGTATCAATATACCTAGTTATATATACTCTAAGCACTTAATCAATCAAAAGGGAGCGTTATAAATTATCTAAATAATGCAAAAGTGAATCATCAGTCTTTATAGGCATTTTGAAAGGTTTATATTTCTTGTAATGTCATTTAAGTCAATGGTGAAGAGAATAACATAAAATTAATTTTGAATAAGCTGTCGATGCCACTTTAAAAAAAAACCATTACAATAGGTATGTAGTCCCAAATAAAAAAAACAATTTTATTTAAAGTTTATTATTTTAAAATGTTGTAATAAAGTAGTCCATCGTAACTGCCTTTGCCTCAAAAAACTGTATCAATTTCTGAACGTAACCGCGTTTTGGCTGCCATTTGCTGTATTCTGTCATTCTTTTTGATGTTATTGAATAAAAGTGTTTTGTTTTATTAATTTCAGCCCGATATCATAAAATTATCGACAGCTAGTGATATTTAAATTTTTTCTTTCGCGTAGTTATTCATTCTTAATAAAATGAACCGGAAAATAAGTAGTCTAAATTGTAAGACGTTTTTTCTTTGTTTGTGTTTAAAAACCCATATAACAGGATTATTACTTAGATTGTCCTTAAAATTTCTCCATGTACTGCTCATGTTTTATATCCTTGCTATCAGAGTGGAGAAATAGTTCCAGGAAAATTGTGATTAATTGCAGAAGTTGACAGATGTCATTGTGTTTGTCAATTACTGAAAGGAAATTGATGTACAAAAAAGCTAAATAAACTTGTTTTTATTTGTGTGTACCTTTAAAAATAATGGAAATGTGTCTTTCTTTTTAGTATGATGCAGAGGGACCAAATATTTTTTCTGCAATTCTTCTTAGCACAATTATTTTTATCAACAAGTCGTAAAATGAACACATTATGTCTTATTTGAGCGCTTCGGAAAATGTGGGGTGGGTATTTTACTAACCTGTTATAATTTTCAAGGAATTTATTGTTTAGCTCAAATAGCATATGCATAACAGGACACTTGTGTTTATTATTAACTTTCAATCCTTACTAGTTTTTTAGTGACTAAAGTTATACCAAGTTTATCAAAATTTAAGTATGTAATGTTATTTTTTTTCCTTAACTTATATATCACTTTAAAACATTATTTTTTTACAGCTTCAGTGGTATTCCACAAAATATATCGGAAGCCAGCTGCGCAACGCAGTATAAGATGGCAGTTGAGGGTGTGGCAGGCCCTTGTAGTAGTGAGGTCAATATGTTTATACAAGACAGTTCGGGGGATGAACAACCATATATAACACATCTTAATGATAACTTTTTCAAACCAAATTTAAAATAGATCCCAACGATTTATACACGTTCCATGACTCTGATGTTATAGCAAGTGAGATAACTGTGAGTCATACAGAGGATGCTTTTATTTTTCCTGATAACCTTGATGTAAAGAGCAAATTGTTAGACAGTCCCAGTAAAGAAATAGATCTCATAGAAACATTAACAAATGGGGATATTAAACAAGAAATAAAACCAGAAGTGCATAATGGTCATTACCCACCTTTATTAAAAACACCAACTTCAAATGTAAAAGACACCAAAGGACAAAAAGGTAAAAGCCAGTCTGCAAAAGAATTAACCAGAGCAAATTCAATGAGTGATAATCGGCGTGCAAGTGTTCATAGTCCTAAAGGCCAGGGTGTTCCTTCACCATCTGCTGTCAACAAAATCAGTATTAGTAATGCTAATTCAAGCCAAGTACGAAGTGCTTCAGTAAATCGATCTGTGTCGGAAACTTTCCTTGATGTTTTCAAGCAAACATTAGTTCCAGAAAGCACTAGCAAAACAATTAAAACTGAGCCTGCACCTTCTATGCCTACTAAGGTGGCTGCTACTCCTAAAAAAAACCAAACAGGTAATTAATTTCATTAATTAATAGTTACTTGCAAATTAATAGTAAGTTTTACCAATAACTATCTAGATCTCTCTAGATAGTTATAGGTAAAACTTACTATTAATTAGAAATGTTTTGTACAATAATTTTGAAATATATCCCTTGTTAATCATAGGTTATTAATATTGCTAATTTTGTACTCCAATTATAGACATTATTCTATGTACAAAAGTACAATAAAGTACAAAATTTTTGCCCAACTGATTTTCTTATTAATTTGACAGGGCTCAAGCCAAAGGGGCATATAACAAACAGATTCTAAATTTATCCATACATAATCTATTTTTTTTTGTCACATAAATATCAAAAACCAATTTCAATACACATGCAAATTTTAATAATATAGTTACACTGAGGACAAAGATATTAAGTTTGGACTGAAATTGGTCATTTTCCTTTACGCTTGAATCCCGCGATTTATATATTTAAGAAATAAAATTATTAGACTATGACAGAATAAGTATCATATTGATCTAATGATTAAAAAATGAGTACATTAATTTTCCAACAATTCCTATAAAAATGAGTGAACCATTCAAAGTCGCTCTGTCATGGTCAGGCGTATCATTTACCATCAGATGAGCTGCCAGACCTGACAGATCCTGTACACTTATAACATAAAAAAAAACACGTAAATATTACAGGCAAAAGTACGCCCCAACCGAAAACGCGTAAGGGGCGTGGTCCCGCGGTTCACGAGGCGTTGCAGCGGATACCGACGCAGAGTCGAGCGGTGCCGTTGCCCAACAGGCGGTGGCATGCGCCCGGCGAGGAATTGTACAGCTGTGTGCCTCTAGCCCACCATCCGCCAAAAGTGTTCGGTGTGGAGAGCAGCAGTAGCGATGACGACAACATGCCCGAATTTGGTAATTGATTATGACTAATTTTCAAAGCATATGACAGTGAGGATTTTGCGATGTGATGACAGTGAGAGCCTTGTTTTGGCACGGATTAGGCTTGACCAAATACTATGGCCTTGTGTAAAAGAACGCTCACATTAACTTAATCGAGTAAGTGAGGTAACAGAGGGCCAAATTCCCCTTTCCCAATCTCCAAATTTTCTTTTTCCCTTTTTTAGAATTAGTTACATATTTTCATCTATTTGGCCACCTAGTGGGTGGTGTTAACCATTACGGTGTGTCGGTTTCTGGAGACCTCATCTTGGCAAGTGTACTGTAAAATCCTGAGAGGTGGCCTGTCGACGACTTATGAAAGGTGCTGGTGAGGAAAGCCGAGAACTGAGATATCTAGTGCAAAATTAGCTATAGCCTTTTTTTAAAAAATTATTAGGACAACCAACAAGATAAACACTGGTACAAGCAACAATAAATTAAAGCTAAGTGTCACCTTACTTATAGGCTGCCACGGCATGCAATGTGGACTATGGTATTAAAAAACAATTTGAAAAATGTAAAATATAAAAAATTGATTGAAGTACAATTAGTAAATTCAGCAAATCAATCAATACATAGAATGAATATATTAATGTATCAAGTTCAAGGCGTCAAGCAAGCACTGCAGTCAGTCAAAAGACTGCATTACTTGACACCTGAACTTTTGAGGTTTATATGAAAATATGTCGTTGTCACATACTTTACTGAGCTTATTGTATGTAGCTTGTAGCTCTAGTTTGTAAAAGTTTCAAGAACATTTGTAAAACAAAATGTGACGTCATGACTGTGTTATGCAGTTTGGCTAATGACACCTTGAAATAAAGAGAATGACGCACATCAATTATAATGCCGCTTAACCGCACCAATACAAATTAAGTGATGATTACTCAGATAAAGTCAAAGATAATTATTTAACAATTTATTATCGTGTAAGACGGCATATACTAGCTTTCGCGTGCGACTTAGTCCGCGTGGAATAGTTTGGCTTACGATAACTCACGTATAAAACGAAGTAGTGCGTTCAGCTCTACTTCTATATACGTGAGTTAAAATTGCGACATCTCGTAAGATACCTACTCATTTAAATCGAAATGTAAAACAATTTTGTCTGCTTACAATCATGCGAGATTTTGGGCAAACGTAAACCCATTGAGAATAAAAAAGAATTATGTCCTTACTCTCCTTTTATAAAAGTTGACAACATCTTTATGGCAGTGTTATAATCCAGCTCTCATCAAATCGCATTGGGCCCGTATGTGGGGTTACGGCCAAACTCTCCACGCCTATGTTGTATGCAGTGGCGTAGCAAGGCGTGGCGAAGCGGGCCACTGACCGCGGTCTCGCCCAGAGTAGCCTCGTACCCAATTGAACCTTGCTTGAACTCACTTTGAATGAATGTGAATTCAAAAAGATTGAAAACTGATATCAAATCCTCTAAGTTATATGTAATGCATTTTATTGTTTATTCCATAAGCACTATTTAATTTATGTGAGTATTTTGTATTTGCGAAAATATTACTGGCTAATTGTATACTTCTTACGTAAAAACACTGTTAAAGGGCCTCGCTAAGGCATTTCGACCGCGACTGGGTTATACCTCGTTAGTCACTGGTTGTATGGGCTTGTTCCGTACAGATGTTTTAGATTGATGATGATATTAACCCTTTGACCACCAATGACGCCTTAAGGTGCCTGACGCAATAGATTATCTTTGTGTTTGGTATCACATACCATTACGATTTATATGCTCGTTTGCTTCTCTATGACATGTAAAACAAACTCAAGGACTGAAACAATTTCAGAAGCAGGCTACGGGCCGGCGTGTGTAGAGGAAAGTGCGGCTGAGTCCCGTGGGGCCAGGCTGGCGTTGCGCAGGGCCGCGTTGAGAAGGCATGTCGTTCGAGCTGACGTGGAGTTGAATTTTGCGGGGAGTTATAAGGAGCATAGATCGCTTGCGTCGTTAGTGAAGGTTTGTTGTTTATGGTTGCTTGGTTGTTTTTTTTTTTTTTCAATATTTTTTTTCGGTGAATTCAAAGGTTCCGATTAAAACGTGAAGTCTAGTGTAGAAAATGGATATGAGGAAGACGACTTTCTGAGTGGTGGAGGCTAGATTATGAAATTGTAGAATCTGTTCGAAAAATGGGGGACTTTTATTAAGCAGTAAACATTGACGTTATAGTTCGATGTTATAATGATTAATAGTAAAATCACAACTACGCCGAATGTTCGTGTATTATGAACATTATGGCATGACCATGCCTGTTTTTATAAGCTGTGTTTTTTCTTTATTGTTCCCTTATGTGGTAAATAAAACGTAATACGTAAAAATATATTTTTCCGTTTAATTTAAATACATACTATTATACAATTGATTTGCTTAGGTAGTGCTGTATGTCTGTCATTTACTTGCAAACAAAAGTACCAAACTAATAACTATTTATTTTTATGATAGTATAATGAATTGATATTATTTCCTTATAGAAACAACTAAGCAAAAAGGGTGCCACTAGTCTTCCTACTGCGACATTGAACCACATGTTGGCAATGCGGGGCATGCCCTCCTTGCTGACGTCACAGGAGCGCAGGCAACTAAGGTGAGGGGTTCTTTCAGACAAATGTAGTGCCGACAACACAAAATATGAAAGCATCTTGATTAATTTTAGTTTTGAATTGGAACTTCTTAATGGGTTTCAAACAAAAATATAATATTGGCAGCATTTCTAAGGCTCAATTTTATTATGTGATGTATTACAATTTCTTTTAATTTTTTTTGACACAATTTATTTAGATTACAAGGTATCATTTGAAACCTATTATATATGGTATTTTAAGTATTTTGATGTCGGCAAAATTTTCAAATTTATTTAATTTTTCTTTTTATTAAGTGAAATCTCAATCAGGAAATTAAAATAGTTTCTGAGGATTTTACGGGTTTTAAATGAAACCATGGGCACTGTTTACCCGCAAGTAAATACTTATAAACGGTTCCATAGGAAAAAAATCCACGTTTGCATTATTTTCTTTCACATGAAAAATAACACTCAATGCCCAAATTAAGCTACACCTTTAATCCTTCTCCTTACAGGTTAAGTGGTTGGTCAGGCGGTGAGAGTGGCTCAATGGAACATCAAAACAACAGTACGTGCGCCGAGGAGCGTTGTACGGCAGCACCGTTACCGTGCGCTCGGTACTGCCTCAGCCACGTGACTCTGGCGCCGGAGCAGCGGCTTTACGCTGCATGCGCGGCAGTGTTTGCCGGAGGGGCCCGCTGTAAGCAGCCGCTTTTACCACTGCAAGATCAAACGCCGCTTTGTCCGGAGCACGCTTGGAAACGGGTGAGTTTATTTGACAGATGTGTTCCATTTTGAAATGCTTTGACCGGGTGACCATGATGTTAGGCTTTACGCTGCAGTGTGTACCAGAGGTGCTCGTGGTAAGCAGCTGCTACTAACGCTGCAAAATCAAACGCTGCTTTGTCCGGGGTATGAGTGGAAGCGGGTGAGCTTTGAGGATGCATTGTGTTCCATTTACAAATTCTGAAGTCACGTGACTTGGAAACACTAGTAGCGGCTTTATGCTGTATGCGCAGCAATGTTTGCAAGAGGAGCAAGGGGTAAGCAGCCGCTGTGTACGCTAGAAAAATAAAGCCGCTGCGACTATGGCGTCGGAGCAGCAGATTTACGCTGCAGTAAAAGCAGGTGCGGGTTGCAGCATGTGAAAATATTTGTTTCTATTAATTTTCTATAACAGTCCATTTATAGACTAAGGGCTTCCTCAAAGTTAGCGAAGTGTTTTGCCACAAGCTCAATATACCGCAACTTAAAAAAATCGTAGTTTTAAGTTGATTTATTGTACTTATATATATATATTATGTCATCTCAGGACAACTATGACAAATTGGCCCGCGACTGTCGTCCTAAGAAAGCGGTCCGTAAGCGAGTGTGGGCGGCACCAGTTAGGCCCCCGCGGAGGGCTAAGCGTCGTCGTCGACCCCCGGCGAGGTCACGCCCACCGGCCGCCGCCCCCGTCCAAGTTCCTGTCAACATGACTTCTGCTGACAATATGCTGGCGCCTCACACGCCCAATCCCGAGCAATCGCTTTCGGGTATGTTATATAATATTTTTATTTTGATATTTTTCTCATATTTTATTGAATTATCATTATCAGCTCATAAACGTCCCCACGGAGTGGCGCGAGCTAAACGGTTATTAGACATTAATCGTCCACGCGGCCCTGGTGCGGAATGGCCGTCCTTGAATCTCTTAGTACGCGTAGGTTTCCCCACAATGTTTTCTTTCACCGTCGTGCGTCGCGCGTCGTCGACGCGTCGGAAACGTACATATAATTTTGAAAATGGTACCTAACGGGATTTGAACCAACACCCTCCAGCTCGGAAGGCAGTCCACACCAATGAGCCAAACTCATAATCACCACTTATCCCAAAAAAGGTAGTTTGGCATAGGGCCAAAAAGCCATTGTCCACATAACAAATTATAAGCAAATTTACTGTAAAAACATGCGTTGTTTTCTGTATGCTCCCATTGCGTATTCTTCTTATGTATTTTAATTTATAGAAATCAACGTGTGTTCAAATTCATCGGCGTACGACAGTTCGGAAGACACCGTCGTGGGGAGCGCTCAGTGAAAACGAGTACATGGTTGTAGGGAATAATTCGCATGAATTAGGTAAGTCTCACTGCACACCTTTGTAGAAATCAAAAAGGTCGTACCTATGAATGTTTGCAAGTGTGTTCATACCTTAGATGAACATTCAACTAACTAGATACACAATCACGAAGAAATATCAACCAAAGACTGACTGAGCCGCTTGACACACGCGTTGACACATGATATATTTATGACATAAAAATTTTGACCTTAAGGCGTCATTAAAAGAGTACAAAATCAAATGCACGAGTATATCCATGTAGCAGGCGACGTGGTTATGAATGAAAATAAGTAGTAGTATTAGTAGTAATAAATAGTTTTGCCGCGGACACTTTTTGAGTGAGATTGTGCATTTAGTTAGTTTATTATTTATCTGAGGCTCATACAGACGTTTGTTAGGCATATCCCCTTTTGTACTAAATATATATTGTTCTTTAAAAATATATCGACGTCCGTTTCATATTATGGTTGAGAAGACAGTTACTACAACAGAGTTAACATGTTTATGGGTACGTAAAGTAACGCTTGTAATGGTTTGGGTAATTATCTATGAGTAAAATCTAAATATTAAAAAAGAAAGAGTTATTAGTATGTTTTAGATCCCCTAATTAAAATGCTGTGCATATCTATAAATGATGTAAACACTAGATTCATCATCATCAGCTCCCCACCGAGGGGCACGAGCCTACCCGTATAGGGTGATTAGGCCTTAGTCGTCCACGCGGGCCCAGGGCGGATTGGACGACTTCACGCACAACCTTTGAATCTCTTCGCAGGCGTGCGCAGGTTTCCTCACGATGTTTTTCTTCACCGTAAGAGCGTCGGATAACGTACATATATTTTCGGGAATTCGAAAACATATTGGTACGTGTCGGTATTTGAACCTCAGCCGTCCCGGTAGGAAGGCGACAGTCCACACCATTGAGCCGCCGACGAACACTAGATTACTTTACGAAGACTTATATTTTACGAATGTTTGTGTTTGAGTTGTTGGGCCTTAAAGATAATTAAGAAATAACAATAATGATGTTGATACTTAAAAGTATATAGATAAGTCCACCGCGACAGCACTGGCAACCTGAGCTCTATTTTGTTTCAGAAGTGGAAGTTGAGCAAGTACCCCATGACGACATACTCGACCCGTCAGTCCTCAGTCATATACCAGACGAGGCTTTCACGGAATTCTTCAATCAAAGTAAGTACTCGTTACTACTGTCACTGGACTGGCGTGGTAGGTTACATCTTTGAGGCAGGGCCACTAAATTTAAGGACCGGTCCTCCGATTTTCTCATCCAGCCCCACACCAGCGAACATGCGCAAATCGTCGTTTAACACAGCTAACATGTTTAAGATAAAATTTTAATTTAATTTCCTTACTCTAGCGGAAGGTAGCGGTAGTTTTGCGGAGAGTTCCGAATTGGCGGCTGCATTGGAGGCGGTCTTGGACGAGCGAGCGCTGGATAACATTGCCGATTCGGTGCTGGTGCATTCGCCCCACGAGACGCACGCGACCCTCGTGAACCACGGGACACACGTGAACCACTTGGGTCATACACCAAATGTCTCCAACAACAAGGTTTGTATTGACCACAAGAGTTCTATCTATGTCATATGAACGCACACTTACCAGGACCCCAATACTGCTAATTTTAAAATGCGCTAATGGGACCATTATTGTGTAAATCCGCGGAATAATATAGTCGTCCTCAGTAAAACATCACGCCGCACACGGGTGACACGCATCACAGGAAATGATTGTATGGAAGTATAAATAATAAATAGCCACAGCGCCGTCTAGTCCGAAACCAAGTATTTAGCCTTAATATCGGTATTAAACAACGGATAAACATACGCAAGTACCCCATGACGACATATTCGACCCGTCAGTCCTCAGTCATATACCAGACGAGGCTTTACATTGCAGTACATTTGTAAATACATATTATACATAGTAAACATCCAGACCAATACAAACAGACATGTTCATGCACACAAATATTTGTATTGCCCGAGGATCGAACCCGGAACCCTTTGTGTAAGAGCCGACATCTCAACCATATGGGTCGTCATACACTATGGTATCCGTGTGACACGCATGTGGGCACCACTTGCGTGCGAACGCAGACCCGCATGACAAGAAAAGGCCCTGAGTCCCAGGTTGCTATACTATTGCCGGGTAAATTTGCAAATTTGACCTAAATCCATTGTAAGAGCCTCGGTGGCGCATTGGTGTAGACTGTAGCCTTCCGATCTAAAGGTTGCAGGTTAAAATTCCGCCGTGTATTAATATATTTTCGAATCTTCGAAGTTATAATATGTTTAGCCGACGCTCTTACGGCGAAGGAAAATATGGTGAGGAAAGCTGCGCACTCATCCCGAAACAGAGATGGCACAACACTTCTATTTCACGGGACTATGTCTAGAACTGCGGAGCGGTGGTACCTAGACGACTCATCATCGGGTCTAACCTAGCACAGATCTCGCCAAACTTTATGGCCGCTCTGAATATAGTCAAAGTGCTTACTGCGCAGGTATAGTCAAGTACAAATGTATGAATTTTGTAAACTGCGCATCGTCTTGTGCGAAGTTCAGAGCGGCCGAAAAGTTTGGTCAAGTCCCGTACTACAGTTTTAATGTTATGTTTTATTTCAGATCCAAGTACCCGCGTCTGTGTCGATGGAGATGTCGACGAGCGCGCCGTCATAACACAGTAATTATACCCGTCTTATGTTAAGCGAAAATAAACTTTGTGAAGCATACAACATAGGAACAAATTCGATATTCATAGTTTCAAGAGTTAAAAATATTTTTCTTCATGCTTTAAGTTTTTGTGAGTGGTTATGTAGGGATGTGTAAAATGTACGCGTGGTGTGTTTGCGACTTTCGTAATAGAGAGATGCTTTGTGTTGGTACGACTATGTTGGGAATGGTGTTGGCGCAATTATTCAATTGGCGATTGGTCCAATCCTAAATAAATTACAAATTTGCGGTTGGTCATATTCGCTTTTGGGCTAATACGATATTGGGCCAATTCGCAACTCGGCCAATGCTCTATTGTTTAGTATATGTACGTCGATAGTAGTCAATGTGAAGGCAATATGTTTTTGAGCAATGATGATTTAGTATCACATGTTAGATAATAAAACACATTTAAACGGTTTCGGTATATTCTTATTTGCAAAATGTTATGTTAATGTTCGTATAATATAAAATCAATATGTAAAAACAATTGGAAGTTATAAAAGATACATTACTAAACAATAACCATCACAGTTTTTTGTTCATTTCATACTTTAAGGCCTGTATTCTAGAACGAGACTCAAGCGGGTGATCTTTACTGAAATAGGGTTGGAAAGAGATCGCGCTATATACGATAAATAGTGGCATCCATTTTTATCTCTATTTAAGTAAAGATCAATGCTTGAGTCTCGTTCTAGAATACGTGCCTAAGTGTCGAATGGTATTTCTATTAATAACCCAATGTCTTAATTAATTTGAGTTTAAAATAGTACTCAATTTTACATTAATATATTGATTTTTTTGACGTTAATCATCATTGCTCTAGAATGATATATAGACAGGTATAAGACTCATGCCCATGAATAAATGTTTGCCGATTGTCAAAATTTGAGTCTTACTATCCTTTGAAACGAGTGCGCATAGAATTTTGACAATGATTAATAGGTAGTGTTCCTGCTGGTCTTTTAAGCGGTAGTGGGTCTTTTAAGATATATTCTGGAAAATTTAACAATTTTTGAAAGATTATTTCATAGCTCCGCGAAATAATTAATCTTATACAGGTTTTTGTTCTGCAGAACTGTTGTCCGCAGATGACGTTAAGAGTTTCGCTACGATGAGTGGCAAGGGATTTCAAGCCGAAAAATATATTGTATAATTATAATATTAACAGTGGCTATAAATATTGTTACGTATTTTTGTCCACGGAAAGATAATTCAATTTATATTTGGCAGGGATAGCCTTCAGCATAATAAATAAACCAAAAACTTATATAAACCAGACCTTATTTATTACGAAGACCAGCAAAACACAAAATTCTAAAATGAGGAAAAACGATGTGGTCGCCCACATTCTAAAACAAAGCTTATAATGCCAAATAAGATGTTATGTGAGCCTGAATTAAATTATTAATGATTTCTGTATGATGGTATAAATTAAATTAATTGTCGAAAGCTGTCGTATTAGGTTTTTTTTTCTAAAATCTTTTTGTCGCACATTTTATGATGATAACAGTTTTGCTTTATATATTGTAATAATTAAAATTTCGCTAAATTGTGATATCGTATACTGTCAGAAGTGAAAGAACAGCGAAACTACAGTTCATAGTAAACTCTACAGTTTATTTATACAGGGTTTAATGTAATAAAACCGTAAGGAGTTTTAATATGATTCATGGCGACGATGCAAAAAAAGGAATGTACTAAACTATGTAGTCTGTGGTCGGCGTGACATCTAGTGGCATTTTATATTTTGCCTTCGTCTTTTAATAGGCTAGTTTAGGGAAAATTGTTATGATGTAGTTGTGCCGTGTCGTGATACGAGTTTTGGCTAAGTGTTAATGTTGCCGGTAGTTTAGGAAATCACTACAGGAATATTGACACGAAATGTAAGTCAATACAAAAAGTCCGAATCCAAAATTTACCCAAAAAAAATCAAAATCCACTTGACAGTATAACGTTATTATTGGATTCTCTGATTTTTTTTATAGTATAGGGGGCGAGCAGACAGATCACCTGATGGAAAGTGAATACTGCCGCCCATGGACATTTGCGACACCAAAAGTACTACAAGATTGGACTATTTTGACGTGTATGATTACATCATATCAAGAAGGACCAATCAGATGAACGTATGTTTTGTTATCTCAGTGAGAGGGTAGAGGGTCTTAATAATAGTCGCAATTATAAACAGTAAATGTTTTATTGTGTCAACCGACTCTTAACATTAGGATCCTATTTTATTACATGTTAACAGATATTGAATAAAAATCACTGTTGCAGTATTGACTAAAGTTAGAGACATGTAAAATTACATAAATTATTTTTGATCTCTTGCTAGTTTCGGTTACGGAATTGTTTTATAAATCCGTTATCTGGTCTTATTTACAGTGTGCACAAATGGATAATTTAGATTTAAAATGTAAACTTAACAACTTTAATTTAACCTGTCACAAAACGTTTAGATATCTCTATTAAATTTAAATTATTCCTGTAGTGAATTCAGGTGGGAATTTCTTAAGTAACTGTCACATGACTTCCATGTTTATAATAAAAATGACAATGGTCGGTGTTCAGATTGATTTTATTTGTTGTATAGAACATAGGCTTATTAATCCTGTTGAATTTGTATTTGGGAATATGTAACTTACACTGCCAGGATTTGTAAGTATAGCAAAGTAATGCACGTTATAGATTGCAGTAAACAGCGATTCGAAGGCTTGGTTTGAAATACATAAAGTTCTGAATTGATTTTTGTTAAATACCTGCGTTGTACATTGAAGATTATCGTAAAGGTAGAAGCCGATTTCAATGAATATATTTTTAAACTATTTTGAAAAATAAGAATGCGCTCGGGATTCATAGTTAGTACAGAAAGATATAGCGGCGTTAATTAGTCGGTTCTGATTGAAAGATTTATGACATGTCGGTAGAGTAAAAAGCAATAATTAGATATATAATAAGTATAGTTTATTCATAGACGTATAAAAAATACGGACGGAGTCTCGCTGACAACAAAAGTTGTCCACATACGGCAAGTTTTTGTATTGAAAGACATTTGGCATATGTCAACAAAGCCGAGAAAAAAACAAAGGCTTGCTCATAATAAAATGGTGCAAAAACCGAAGAGATGAAAAGGAAAAAAAATAGGAATCACTTTTCAAATATAAATGAACACTCTGATTACATATTTCTAGTTAAAAACATTAAAATTAATATACCAAAAATATGATAAAATTATTTGTCAAAATTACATAGACAGTGTTTGTCACTGTTTGTTTCGGGATCACATCTATTATTGACACTGTCCTTATTTTTTTATACGTCCATGGTTTTATCCATATAATTTCGAAACTTATATTGTAATAAAAGCTGATTCCAAACAGCTTTGACATGCCTTTATCAAGCTCCATTAGTACCTACGACAACATGTTATTAGAAAATAGAGATGTATACATTTGTCATGTAACGTTTTATTCAACAATAGTTTTGTACGTCACACATAAAGTCATACAATATTTACACGTTATATGTAACCTAGGTATATTATACAATATCGTTCAGAAGATGCTATATATGTAAATAAAAATGTCTGTCTTGGGTACTAAATGGATCATTTTTACAGTTTTCATACCTTGTATTAAATATCATATTTTATATAATTAACTGGCTAAAGTGTGACGTTTAATTAATTTAATTATTTTTTAAGAAATACGACTCCTTTGTGTAACAGAACAAACCATAACTTTAATAATGCTTTAAACTGTTAATTTATAAAAAGTGTAAATAAATATCGGTAATGTCATATTAAGGGTTTTTGTCAAGTGTTACCAGGAGTCGAAATTGATAAACCGAATGCCATTTAACCTTTTGGGGATTTACACAATAGAAAATTATTTGTGTCTATGGGAAAGCTTATATGACTGCATAATTTTGCTTTCATCAACTGACAAATTATCTTCTAGATAAACTACTAATTTCTCAGGTGGTAAATTTGGGGCTAGATCTAGCACTGTTTACTATAGGTGAACTCCTTTTTAACTATTTAGCCGGAAAAAGGCTATCTTCACGGTCTTGAAAATATTAACAAAAGGTAAAGTTTCCGCCACAACTACTTTCGCGTTGTTTCGTCAGTCACGAAGCAGTTTTTTCGTCACTCATAATTTTTTATACAGGAAATCTTTTCTTGGTTATTGAAGCTCTCCATCTAGCTTTTTTTTGACTTCTCCAACAGCTCTATTACTAAAACTTAGGTGGCAACACTGAGTGTTCTTTCACGCTCGTTTTCAGTAAGGCCGTGACATTATTTCGTTCGAACTGGTCCCGCGTGGACGACTTAGGCTTAAACACCCTTTACGGGAAGCTTGTGCCCTTCGGTGGGAGCGTGTAATGATCTAATGATGACTAATCAGATGAAAGACACTGGTATATCGACTTAACTCTTTGCAAGCTTATAGTTAAGGTTTTATTTCAGATTTAATTCTTTGAAACAACATTACGAAAAAAATTGGCTAATATAATACATATTTTAATTTTTTTCTTGTTTCTTGCAAGGATATTAAACTGTTTTAGTTAGGTTTGTTTTTGTATTAAACAGTGATTGGAGCTGTCGGTGCTGATCGAGGACATTCATTCTTACATTTTCTCTAAGCAGTAAATAATTTGAATAGCGAGACACACTATTTGGACCTTTTTCTATCCTACACATTTTTCGCTTGGATAATATGTTATAATCATTGTCCTTAATATACTTTAATGTTCGTAATTAAAGATTTAATGTTGCTAACGAAAACTGTGCCTGTATCTTGCGATATGAGTAACACCACAAAAGTATATTGTAGTTTTTTGACAAATTAAACTATATACACCTACGTAATATTAAAATATAAGTTGCTATTTCATATCTTGGTAGAAATATATATAAAGACTTTCATTTAAATTGTGGGAATACAATTATTGATGGAAAATATCTGCCAGAATTGCACTGCTACAAACTTTTATGATGTTATCCATGGAGCTAAACCAAGTCACTTTTGAAGTCAGTAGTGAATATAAAAGTAAAGTCGCACTGAGATTGTATTCACTAAACAATTGTAATTGAATTCATTCCAGCCAGTCACATAAAGCCTTAAAAATCAAGCATATTATATACTGTATATTATAATGCCTATTGCCGTGTACATATAAAAATATCACGTACTTTAACATTATATATTTCATAAGTTAAACATGTTAAAATAATGTATTACAAGACAGGATTTCAAAGATTACGATGGTTCCAACAATGTTTATGAAATGTACAATAATTAGTCGACAACTGAAACAAAGTAAGATCCAAATGAATAAAAAAATATTTTTGTAAACTGTTTTATGTTCCTAAAGCAAATCTTATGTGATTTATTTATGGGTGAGTTAAAATATTTTTTTCTAGTATTGAATTAATTGGTATTTTTAGAATTGAGTTATTTATTTGGGGGATTTTAACAGTGGAAAGTACATGAAACATGTGGAACACATTTTAAAATGATACATACTTGTTTACCCTTCACCAAAACTGTGAAAATTAATTTAAGTTGTATTTTTATTTTAAGTAACGATGTATATGTTCTTATAAGATTAACTTTAACAGTCAGATATCCATATTTTAAACCCCTATAGGTGATAGCGTAATATCTGAAATGTATTTACATATTTGTAAGTGTTGTCCCTCGGTTAAATCATACGCTAGATGTAGAATTTTAATGTGATGCTGAATTGATGTCGTTGGCGCTGCCGGTTTACTGCCGATACGTGTATTGCAAAACAGATTTACATACAATGTTATTAAAAATGCGAGCAAATACATAATAATCTATGGACATAAACAATTTACAGTAGCTTTTGAACTTAATTAAAAATCTTTGACCATTAAATCTTAAGAATTTCAGCAACTAGACACGAAACGTTATTAGTTTGATAATATCGGTATACAATTTGATTATTTTGACTGATAAAATATTTTAAAATAGATATTTAAAACGCACAATATAACTACTACTAATTTTGTTCAATCTGATTCTAGTTTATTTTGGATCTTGTAACATTAAAACATGTATTCTGTTGGTTTGTTGTCTATTCTACTGGACAGTAGCGCCCCGGCTCCGAATCACAATACAGTGTTGTAGATATTAAATATATCGGATACGCTTAATTCTCCATATGCGGTACCTGCACTTTCGTTTTATAACAATATACAAATTACAATAATAAATAGGAACTTGTAATTAATATGTATTTTTACGTGCTAGTTATTTATTGTTTGTACTTTTGTAGATCAATTCGAATTGACTGCGTTTAGGAGATTAACATATTGTAAGTGATCGCACCTATATTGTAAGATTTTATTGTAACTGTCTGATTGTGCGGGATATGGAGTTGCTTTGTGCGAGTGCATCATCACTACGTCATTGGTCATTGTAATTGGTTACGTATAGGCATTTAGTAAACAAGGGGAATGTTTTTGAACGTGCTTATAAAAATGTTGTTAAAATATCGATGAAATAATAGTTCTTAATTGTTATATATTCTGTGATCTCAAATACAGGAATTGCTGAATTACCTAGGGCGTTTCCTTTGGTCTATAAAGTAAGAAGTTTCACTCAGTTAAAATAATAATATACATATCAGGTCAATATGGGTCTAAAGCCCATATTCTAGAACGAGACTCAAGCGTTGATCTTTCCTTAAATATAGTTAGAAAGAGATAGCGCTCTATACGATAACTAGCACCATCCCTTTCGAACTCAATTTCAGGAAAGATCATTGTTTAGTCTCGTTCTAGAATACGGGCCTGTGTCTAATTTTAAGTTTAACTATTCTTCGTAAAATGCAGAAACAAAATATGAGTTACCATTAGGGATGTTCGTACGGTCGACGAAGCACGTGGAATGCGCACTATGTTACACTTGCATAATCTATCATTGCTAAAACTTGATTTCTTTTTGATTACGTGATCATGCGCATACAGTAAAAAAATAGCAGTATATACTTACCTATCGAAATTAAAAAATAATAAAGAAGTTTAATGGAATTATAGCTTAAGCTATTTTGGAACAAAAACAAGAGTGTGGCATGATGCTAAACGTACCCCTTGTTTATAAATGTTACTTTATAATTGTGCAAAGGCAAAAATTATTGTTTATGAACTACGATTACACTATAGTAATGTGTATGCCACCGGAAATAATAAGAATCCGAAATTGATTAATTTCCTAGGAAATTTATAACTTTTCACGGGATTCTGTTGATTGTTTTCCGGTGGCATACATTGGAGGGTTAAGTTACATAGATTAGTTTCTCAAAAACTATAATGTTTCATTTATATATCACTCAATGAATATAGGTATTTATTGAATGCCGACGTGGTTTGCTTTTTAAAATTTCTAACTATGATTTGGAATGTGTAAAGTTGCGCGTAAAGGTTGTTAAATAAATGTTCGTGTATTAGCAGTATGTGAGAAATGTTAATTGTTGAGACTAAATGTCAAAATGGCGATATATGCATTACAAAATGGCGGACGTGTCAGTTATACAGTTTGATGTTTTGCAAAAAATACCAATATTTGCGCCGTTTGCTCATGAGTGTCAAATAATTTAGAAAACTGCTACCTCTATAAATGCCTGAAATTGTTGTCTACACAGTTTACTGTCCAATGCGTGTAACATGGTGATGTTATTATGTGAAATAAACATGAAGAAATTTTGACTCTTATATTTGTTTTGTTTTGCATTGGACTCGGTCTCCGCACTTCCGTTTTTGTTATAAAAGCCTAAATGGAAGGTTATATGACTTCTAATAATCTTTCAGCCACTTATCCGGTTGTGGTGAGACCGAGCCTCACTTAACCTTTTGTCAGCCTATGTTAATTGCTTCTGCTTGCAGAGGACTGGTTCATAAAATTCTGAAGTAGGTTGTCGAGCCGAAGTCGCTACATACCTATAAAAGTTGATCGATCGCCGTGTCATGTTATTCAGCGCAAGTGAGAAGGTACTGGTAACTGGTCTACTAATCTTATTTGGACTAAAATTTTCGCGGCTACTTTTATTATTGTTATTGCAAATGAGCGGTACGAGGGGAGGTCAATAAATTCGCGGAGCGGCAAGGGGGTTGAAATTAAACACGAAACTATTTTTCCTTTTTAATATATTCTCCCTTAACCTTAATGCATTTTTCGGATCTCTCAAATAATTTATTTATACCATCAAAAAAAAAAAATCTTGGCTATCACAAAAGGCCGAAATTGCGGACTTGAATTCTTCATCGCTGGGGGACAAGTCTAGACTGTAAGGTGGGTGGTTTAATTTTTCGAATCCGCATCGGTGAATGGCAGCCATCGCAACATGGGACGTGTCGACGGGTGCGTTGTCGTGCAAAAGGAGCACACCTTTTGGTGATAGATGGGTCTTTCATCCGTATGTAAGATATTTCCATACATTGCAGAAGCGTTATTACTGCAAATTTACTTACCTGGTATGCATTAAAGAAACATTGGTATCTCTCATTTGGCGCAATTTTACTATTTTGGATTACATTTGTGTGGTAGTTACGTAAGTTTCTTGCATACCTACACATTAAATAGTATCACACTTGACACGAGTTGGCTTCGGGCCCGACGCACCTGAATGCATTGCACGACTTTATTTCAGTCCCTGCACCCATGTTATAAACAAGCTGTTACTCAGATGTGCAATGTCTTGTTAATTACGGTAATAAAACAGGTGATTACTGAGGCCTGAATGCGAGCGAAACCCCTCAAGGATTTTATCTATATACATCTTTTGATGAAAGCGGAGTGTGTTCCAGTTGTCTTCTGAATCTGATATTTTTTAAATAACTTATTATTCACAGAGGAAAACTAAAAGTGATTTTCGTGGCAATAATAGGTGAAATTATAATCACAATTATACCAACTACCTGGCATCTGCATAATGCAAAAGGCCTCGCCCTCCACATTCAAACACAAATCCAAGGGTCATTATAATTCCTACTTCTTAAGGCATAGGGCGAGCTTAACGAATACTTACCTTGCCCACATCAAATTTAGGTCGCGTGCGCCGTTACTATAGAAGCCCATGCGCTGACCATATTCTACATGGCCTAACGTAGGGGAATTTGTGTAGGTCTTAAGTCCTCAATGGTAGAAGTCCAAAAAAACGTACCTAAGTCAATGGGTAAGGGCGCTTTTTTTCTTACAGAATCGCCGTAGGAGAAACCGTTGATAGAGGCAGTGAAATTGTAATTTTCATATCCTGCAGAAAGAATGATAAAAAGGTAAGATTTACTATCTATAAGACAACGTCAGGGGATTATTGGTGTGGGCTGTTGCCTTTCGATCTGGAGAGTACATGTTCAAATCCCGCCACGTATCAATGTTTTTTCCAAATTATATGTACGTTTATCCGACGCTCTTACGGTGAAAAGAAAAACATCATGAGGAAACCTGCACACGCCTGCGAACTCGTCAGCTGAGATTTAAGCACCTCTGTATAGGTGTATCTAGAAGATTTTGTAATAGTTGGGTAATATTGAAAATCCTTAGTTTAAATAAGTGTCAGCAGTGGCGTAATGAGGACTACAGTTGTTTACAAGGAATTTACAATTCAAGCTGGCTGGACTCGGACTTTGCACTTTTCTGCCAAACTTTTAGCTCGATGATCTCATCAAATTTATTAGATGCCCTTCAAAATCAGTTCTGTTCACATGATTCTGTCCAGCGAAAAGTGCTTTTCGAAGCTGGCTTGTCGTGTTCTCGCTAGATTTTATCTTAGGTTCTGAAGCGTGACAAATTCTAAGGATATTTGGGCGTCACATAAAATGCTCTATTAACCTACATAAATGCAAGCTAACTTGACTGGGTTACATGAAACCAGGCATAAACATAAAAGACCTAGGAAGAAATATTCTTTAATTAAATAAATTCAATAATATTTTAATATAATTAAATTTCATTAAATAATATTCTTTAAATTCTTTACCGATTGTGGGTCTCCCATACCGCGCTTGATATATTCTGCATTATTGATGTCAGCAGCATATACATACCTATTTTATTAATTTCATTAATAATAAAAACAATATTTTTTAACAATAATTTAATTAAACACATAAAGGTACGCAAAAAGTTTGAAAAGTCAATTACATAGATATACTTTATAAAAAAAAACAAGTGAGTGTATGTGTGTAACATTATACTTATTCAAGCTGAAATTTTAAATGAACTTTCTTAGGATTTTTGACATAATAATGTTACCTCATTAATAACATATAATAAAATCATAAAACAAAAAAAAAGCACATGAAGTATAGGCCGATTTTGATATGTAGGTACCTACGAGTAGGTGACGTACATACCTACATATATTTATGAATAACTTTATTAAATGCTTAGTAATGCACATACCTATGTGCATTACTAAAGCATTTAATATGTTAATGTTTGGATATACAAACAGTGGTATCAAATCATAATTTTATTAATAAAACAAACGCTGCTTTCTTTCTTCACTCTTCTCCTTCACAAATCTTCAGTCTTTTTGCAAGCGTTGAATCCAGGGCGCACGCAGGAGCAGTGTCGTTAGTGGCTGTTGCTTTTACCAAACAACCAGCTAACCACACTGCCAACGCGGTCTACCCTATATCTTCATATTTATTCTGTCTTCGTTCTTCTTCAGCCTTCGATCTCGTAGTCATTTCACGTCTCCCGCTCTTGCATAATATGATTTGATTACTTCCATTAACGCTGAAAAGTTTTATTAAAGCATGCCTATACACATAAATAAAACTTAGTTAACATGTTATATAAAAAAATATTTGTGGTAAGGGGAGTAATAAAGGTAAAATAATAATAGTTTTAGAAGTAAAGTTGCAGGGTACGCTGCGATTCATCTGTAAAAGGTACCACCATTATTTTAATTATCACTTATAATAATAAATCTTTACTTATTAATTGCTATCAATATGTATATAATACTGTCCCAATTAAAACAGATCTGTGGCCTATTAACCCAGATATATGACTGCCGTTTTAATTTATGACTACATATCGACTAGGCAATGAGAACCTAAGTAAATTATTTCTATTAATTACGTATTTGTGTTAGTCAACGAGCACGTGTATCCTATCAAATGTATCTATATGACTTATGATAGGTACGAGTATACTCGACGTCGTGGGTGGTACTGGATAATGTATCTACATATCTTAGGCAGACTATGATTGTAAAGACTTAGTACAATGTATAATGTCATGGACAGATAATAATAGGCATGTATTTCTACTAAGATGTGCGAATAAGATGTTCGATCAATTGAACAAGTGTATAATTCATTATTGACAGTTTAAAAGGAAAAACAACCGGTTCGCTATTTAAAATAAAGCGTACCTGTATAATACTTTTTTAATTTAAAAAACCTCCGACACAAGAACTTAAGTAATTTATAAAAGAAACTTAATGTTAATGTACCTAAGAATCTATTAATAATTCTAAAAAAAACAGTCGCGTTGGGGGACCGCTCCTAATTATTTCTTTCTTATCTACAATATTTTTCATATGATGGTTACCTCTTTAGGCTTTTACCCAAGACTTATATATTACCATTTTTTTTTGTGTTGAGTAAAATTAATGTATAAGTACTTAACTATAACGCGGAAAATAGGAATATAGTGTGGCGAGCGGCAGAGTGCAGTCTGTATACATGCACAGGCAGTGTGGCACGGCGTGTAGTGGGGGGGGAGTATAGTGGGCGGGGATTTACGTTGTCAAGTCTGTTTACCCGAGCGGGCAGACACGCGAGGGCAGACGTCGTTGACGGTCGCATCTTTAATGCAAATTTTTGAAGGAATTTCGTGAAAGTTTTTGAATTATTCTCTTAATTTTGTTTTTATGTTCATCTCTGTTACTTAATTAGACTATTTGTATTTAAATTGTTAGTTTAAGAGCGGGCCCCAACGCGACGTTTTTTTTTAGAATTAGTTATGGATTCTTAGGTACTTTAACATTAAGTTTCTTTCATTATTTGTTACTTTTTAAAGGGAAGTTACTTAAGTTCTTGTGTCGGGGGTTTTTAAATTTTTAATTAAATTTTTATTTCATACTTTTTATAGGTAGGTTAGGTTAAGTTAGATTTTACTACAATTTAGATTCTTGCAAGGATATAGATTACATTTAAGGTCAAGCTCGTTCGCTAGTTTTTACTTATTAATTACTTTTTTTTCTTTCTATAAATAGGCTAAAGGTCACGTTGTTACTGATTCCAAGTATATTTGCAGTCATTCGGTTACTCTCCCCACTTTCACTCCTCACAACTTTTAAACGGCTCAACCGATTTTCATCAAACATGTCTAAGATCACTCGCACATAAGTCACCTTTAATACAAAAAAAACTAAATTGAAATCACTGCATGCGTTCGGGAGTTATGATGCCACAGACAGACAGACACGTCAAACTTATAACACCCCTCTTTTTGCGTCGGGGGTTAAAAATAGAAGTGTTTTGCACTTCTGCGTTTCGGGATGAGGGCACTGTAGCTGTTGAAATTACCGGGTGCATCACGGAGTTCTCGGTAATTATATAATTTTATTTTCGCATTAACGGGCATGAAAGCATTGCAGCTACTACTCGTAGGCAAACTTGCGCTTGGAGACTCCCGATAGTTGGTTGCACCTGAAACATTAAGAAAGAAAACGTTATATTCATATAATTGATTAGAACAACTGCCCTCTCCCCCCAAATATATATATATATAATGTTAAGAATTAAAGCAATTAGTCTCTCTACCTATGTCTACTTCAAAAAATATAAATGGAAAGGTACATTCACCCTGAGTAACATTGATATAGTCAATGTTAATCAGGGTGAATGTAGCTTTTTTAAAAAAAAGTTTAAATATAACATTAGGTACAAAAATATAAAATATCCAAGCGAACCTGGGGGCCAATCGCTAATATATAATAAAGGGTAGAAAGGAGAGAGGAGTAGGAGAGGGACATCAGATTGTAACAAACCAAGTTACAATCTGATGTCCCTCTGCTGGACTGCTGGACGAACTAGTGTTTCCTAATGCTAGAGTGTCCAGCAGTAGGCTGTGTAGCAGTAGGGGTAGGGTGTAGGTAGGCTTGCTAGCGGTGTTTTGGAATCGCTATATCATAGAAAAGAAAAAATATATATTGTAACGGACCTAAAAACTAAGTTAGAAATAAGCTTAAAAAATGTTTTAAAAGCCTATAACCTGGAAAACCAATTTCCTATAAATTAACAGAGTTTTATTGAATATAATATGTAATTTTAATCTTAATAATAATAAATTAGTAGTGAGTGAGTTTGTCAGTGTATGTATTCTTGTCCGTCTGTATGAGTGTTTCAGTGTTTCAGTTGGGATGAGAATTTCAGTTTGGTCATAGTAGGACAAGAAAGAAGCTGTATTATCTTTAATTTCACTTCCCTCACAGATATATATATGGGCTCTTAGAAATAGTATTGTAACCGACAATAACGAGGGAAGCTTTTGGCAAAACTGGTTTGAACACGAGACATAACCAACTAAGAACTCGTCTCCCACCCCCTGAAAGATTGACTTCGCGCCAGATCGGTGGATGGACAGACAAGCATTTAGGAAGGTGGCACATACCTAATCGTTGGAAGCCACCAATACTGTAATTATCGACATTCTATTCTCATCATAGTCCAAATATGCAGGAAAGTCTTACTCGTAAGAGGTGTATTGGTAATTTTATTTATAACTTTGGTTTCTTATCATTTTGCAGTGTCTTTTAAATGTAATTTTAACATGTTTCCCTTTAAAGCCTTTATGTAAGGAATAGCAAACTTATGGATACTCGAATGTCAAGATAAAGATAACATACTTTATCACGTAAGACTGGTACCTGTTTCACGTCTCCATTTAAATGTAGTCTATTATATACTCGTAGGTATTTTATTTATTATAGGACTTTTTAACATGACGTGCATGTGCATTTAATAATTTTATATTTCCATACTTTTATGAGCACATATTCATCTACGACACATTTGGTGTAATGGTTGAGAAGTTTGCTGTCACGCAGAGGGTTCCAGGTTCGATCCCTGTGTGGCAGGAATATCGTCTGAATCTCTATATTGCATGTAGAGATGGCATGCCTGGCTGAGGCAGTGATATTTATTACGTGATGCATATAACGTAAGTTACCTACGTATCTAAAATCTGCCGTTTCTAGGTTTCGCTTTATTAAAATGCAGCAAGAGTATTGCCTTTAGTATGCTCAGACAAGTTTGAATTGTTCATGATATGAGTAGGCAAAGGAATTCATGTAGGTATACCTATATGATCGATGTCGTAGTAGTGCGGTGGCAATTGCGTTATTTGACGATTGTGCAATTTAAGCATGTAACGTAATTAAAACCTAAAAATATTATATCGTCACTTTTTGGAAGCATATCAAGCCGTCGAGATTACCTTGTTAAACCTTATACCAAAACAGTGGCCGTCAAAATTTAAATGGAATGCACGCCACTGCTATCCAGTTGCCTCCTTAGTTTTAGAAAAAGGTTTTTGAGAAGTTAAAAAGGGCTACATTGAGCATCAAAAGATTTTCTGTTCTAAATATGCTGAAATAGTCATGTAGCCTTTTTTAGAGCGTTTGAAAAAAAACGTCATCATGACCGATGAAATAGCAAAAAAGTATTTTTGCAAAAACTTCATAATTTGGTAATATTTTCAAGACAGTGTAAAAGAGGTAGATTGCTCTTTTCGGGCAAATCGTTAAAAAGGAGTTCACCTATACTAAAAAGTACTAGATTAGCCACAAAAGGCTAGGTGGTGGAGAATCTACTCGTTTACCTATCAATGAAATAAAAAAAGTATAATGTTGACACTCTACCGTAGGTTGTAAGTACCAAAAAGGTTTTATTGAACTATTAACCCATCATAGTTTTGCATATGAAACAGACATGTTACCACGAGTACAATGCATGTATGCATTTAACCTTAACCACTAGCGTATGAATGAAGATAACATATGAGGAAAACATCCATACCTACTAACATTATGGTGCATTTGATGTAGTGATCTTATTGTTGAATTTTGTTTAAATTTCTTCTGTTTTTTGTCCAAAGTAAACATATTGAAACATATCAGGTGTATTTGTCTTCATCTTCTGCCAGAAATTGCTCCTTATGATGATTTATTACTAAGCAGTTTCGAAGTGCATCATGCTACATAAGCCCAGTGCGTGTTAGCCCAGTTAGCGCCAGACTCTAGTTTGTTTTCGGTAGATTGCATCTTCTGTAGGTGATGTTTTCCAAGAATTGAATAATGGGACCCATGACGTGAATTAGTTTTAACAATTATATAGATAGTAACTTAAATTAATTCATTATTTTCGCGGGGGCGAAAAAGCGGCTTATGGACAAAACAAATATCAGACAACCAGTGGCAACGCTCTCATATTCAATCTAACATATCATAGCGACGACCATGTGGTGAATAGTCGAGATGTCGTTTAATGCACAAAGCGTACGGGTTCGATATCCGGCATTCCAAAACATTTGTGTGCATGAACATGTCTGTTTGTAATGGTCTGGATGTTCCTATGTATAATATGTATGTATTAAAAAATGGATATTTAATAAGTATATTTATCATATATTTAGTACTATAACTACAAGCTCCTCGCTAGATGGACCTGTGTGAATGTCAGTGGATATTTATTTATTTATATACCTTATATAGGTACTGCTATCACCAACCTGCCGAGCGTAAAATAATGGTTAAACTTAACTATGGGTGCGTACCCTTATTCCAGCAGTGATCTGTTACGGACTGTTAATTGTTCTCATCATTTCATACTTACACAAACAACTGAACTCTCAACAACATACTAACACCAAAATAGCTCTTTTAGAGACAGGACAATTCTGGTATTAGGCAGGTAATCCTTAGTTATACTTTGATATTTCCTAACAACTATCAAATGTCGAGATTTTATACAGCGATTTTTATAAAGAGTTTAATGACATGCCAATGTATGCATGAGAGTAATGATAAATCAATGCCTGCCCTTGGACTAAACTATTCAGAGGTGTAAATGATTACAAATTGATCATTGAAACATGATGTTGAATGTTTTAATAATCACACGAAGGTAGGCGGACAGGCTTTGTAAAATATAAGCTAACTTATATGCAGTATGATATATTTCATCTAAGAAGAATACGGCAGATTATTACAACCATAAAATTATTGTACTATTTAAAATTGATAATACAAAAAATACTCTGTCACTGCAATATAACTACGAAATATTAGTTATCAAACTGGAACACGCCAGCTTATATATAAAACTAATAAATAAAAAAAAGGTTAAGCATGTTCAACGTGTTCCAAAGGTCTGCTTGAACGTATGTATAAAAATATTCTTTGACCGATATCCTCTTAATTATTATACGAAATATAATGTTATTATTCAATTACCCAATGGCCTTAAAATCTATGCTAACGGCAGTATCAAGCCTTATCAGTATCACCTCCATTATAGATAAAATATGTTTATAATTATGTGCATCTAGTAGAGTTGATAATATAATGCAATACGGGTCTTTTCGATACAAAATAGGATCAGAATTGTATTTCGAATCAAACATTAATTTGTTTTTATTAATGGATACAAGTTTTTATTCATTTAATATTCGATTAAATATAAATTGATCCTATTTTTTTTCGAATAAAGAATGAAAATAAAATAACAAACAAATGGTATAAGTTTATTGCAAATAAAAATAAAATATTATTTGAAGTTGATACCCAAAGCAATGACAAACAATTTAAAACGAAATAATACCAAACAATGTAGAAAACAAATAAAACAACATTTCTTTCCAAGACACGCAACACTTATAACGTGAGACTACAAATAGAGCAATGAGATTACAAACGAGGCCAAAAGTCCTGTGTATGGCTTCAGCACTAGAAATGTGGACGACACAATCTTGACCCATTAACTTATATCCAATACATGGACAACTTAGTGACAATCTATTATGAGTCTGAAGGTTACAGTTCTTAGCCTAAGTTACCTAATTACACAAAGGTCTTTAATAGTTTACAAAACTAATGAATCTTTGTAGGAATAATTTCCGGCCATTTTTTAAGACATAATATTAGGTAACGTTGGATTTGATTACACCTACCATAGAATCTATTCAATACTCTTGCTAAATCCTATTTCTAATATCATTAGTTTTCCATCTAAAGGTAAAAAATACTTATATCCTTTCGTATATATTTTTTCTAGTTCTCACAAGATGTAGCAAATGGGCAAGCTAACTAGAGACGATATTGAATACAATAAGTAACACTTATCGACACTGACCATCGCCAGCATCTAAATCTAATAAAAGATCCATTAAGGAAAATTGTACAGTGATATTGTTCGCTTTTTGTTGGAAGGTACATCTTGTAAATATAGGTAGATGCTTAATTGCAGTATCCAAGATACTTTTTGAAGTTTTCCTACAAAATTATCGTAAAAGGTTATTTTCCTTTCGACTTATACAGTGGTTTTTGGACCTGGCGACATAACAAGTAATAACCTACTTTTCAAACCGGAAAAACTATTTCAGAAAAAATATTTAATTTTCCGTCTGTAATGCACTTAATAAGCTGGAAAAATCTCATAAAAGTCTCTCATTATATTAGAATGTTATTCGCATACTCATGGGATTCGAAACCAAGCAAGAATGTATCAAGCTACATCTTAATCTTAGCACAAACATAGTGCTAGTAAGGAAAAAAAAAACTAATAATAACTTCAAGAAGGCATTAATCTGGATATTTTCAATCACATATTTCTTACCGTGTAATAACTATAATTGCAAAGAAAATATGATCGCCCTAAATTGCATGTAAAATCTGTTATAGGTACTGAACACCAGTTCCAGTTGCACAAGCAAATGCACTGCGATAATATATCTTAACCATAGAAATTGTAACTATTAATTTAACTAATAATGAAGTCAAAGTGTCTCGAGTATACTGTGGCAGCTCGGCCCGATAGCCAAGGTCGCGCTAGAATAGGCTTATGAATATGTTATGTGGGTTGGTCCGTTGACATGAATAATAGAATCTTATTCAAGCGGACAGACTCCCGAACCTGGATGATCCTTCGGATCAAAATATTTAGGTGATCTATAGGGTAGATCACCCAACTAAGGGAATGAAAACCTGCAAAACATGTTTTATTAAAAAACTCTAACAATATTAGTATGAAATAAAATACTTTGATGTTCATCTTAATAAAACAACTGTAATTTTCTTATCATGAAGTCATCTGGTAAAACCATAACGCTTATAAGCCTACCTAGCCATTAGGTATTTAATTTTGATAAATAATAATAAAACTATGTTCAACTTTATATTTTCTTAAATCTACGGATTTCGTATTTTAATTAAGGTAGATAAGTATACAGAGAAATTTTAAACAAATTGCGTATCTCTTTTTATTTTCTTCAGGCTAAGCTTACATTCTCTCACCTTCAGCAAGTATGTAGGACATGTTTAAATATGTACTTCAATGTTAGGAGCAATAATTAAAAATATATATCATATTTATTGTCTTATTAACAAATAGAATGAACCCGCAATTGTATAGCTCGCGTAGCAAAAGACTGCAAAATTCTTAACTCTAACTATTCGACTTAACTTTGTCTAACAATTGTTTAAAAGAATGTATTGCACACACTGCATGCCAGCGGTAACCCTGGTTGCAACATTGTTTGTTGCTATTTCGACCTTCTCTAATTATACTGTGGCCAATATTCTCTGTAGTGAGTGGGCTTAGTTGACAGCTGTCATCCGTGAACTAGTTCTGAATAGTGCTAGTAGACTAGGTTGGATGGCTTTTCGAGTGGTCTGGCTGAAATAAGAGAAGGGCAAGCCAACGGACTTTGCGGCATAACTTTTGAAAATATAATTTAGGTTAATATTAAATTACAGTAATGAACAAAACCATGTAACATTTACTTTAAATGTAAGGCAAATGGTATCATTTAAACTGGGTTTTGAAAAATACTTTCACTGATTTGTTATGTATTAGGACTTACCAATCCAGTAAAAATAAGAATAATATTAAATATATCTACGTTTCTTTATTAACAATGGAGAACATACATATATGTACTGTATCATTGTCATTGAAAACTTCAATTGAATTCATATGTCATTTAAAGTGATAACTTAAAATGTTACTAGTGCCGTCCACTTTATCTGACTGAACTTATTTTTCTTACTTGTTGATTTCAAAGATTGTGTAGCTATTTGTAATACTAGGCATGCAAATGATAAGTCCCTATGTGCCATAGTTGCGATGGCGAGAGCGACGCTAATTACCGCCGAAGGCTAGACGAGGGAACTGCCGCTACAATGGCTTCCTACCATTATTATTTTCTTAGTTTGCGTAATAAATGGTACGCCGTTTATCATTCAAAAACTAATACGCCTAAGAAATGTATAATTTCAACGCAGTATTCTGTAGAGCCATTGTTATTATGATGCTTGCTTTATCTAATAGACTAGATATAGTGTAAAAAGATATTAAAATAAAACAAAATAATCAACTGCAAAACTATAATAACATTCAAAATAAACATATCACAATTATAATCAGTCATACAAAAAAATAGGGTAAAGAAACGAAATATACGAAGAAAACTTATTTAGACATAACATGGTTAATACTTAAACTTAAAATTAAGCATACTGTAATGTAACACAAGTAAGGTAATAAAAAAGTATACATAATATGATTAATAACACATTTATAATAAAAGACACATAAGAAGGCACATTTATTGCTATAATATGAGATATTATATATAAATAGTTACCAATACATAGAATAGGTTAGCTATTTTCGCAGGCATAAATGTCTAAATCTGATAGGGTTTATAAATATCTCACATTAAGCCAAAAGACACAACGGAATAGCGAAATAAAAAATAAATAAAGAGTCCGTTAAAGTCTGTACCAGCACATAGTGCTGTTCACTGAACTGGACCCGGTCGGTACGTAGCGTCGCAACACACCCCGGTGTGTCGTACCAGATAGTGCATTTACAGTATCAGCATTGCAATAATGCAAACTTGCCGTGTGCTTTGCAAACGCACTCCTGGCACGAACTCCGGGGCGCAAACTTAACTTCGAGGTGAGACACCGTCACTAACTGTCTATTTCACTTTGGTACGTCTTTGCCATTGCACACACTACTGCGGCCACTGTTTTACGCAAAGCTGAGGTTAGTGCGAAGCGTTAGTGTTAGCCGAAACCTTGAACATTGACATCTAGGTGCAATTGCATTGTTAATCAGCTGCTATTGTTGAATGATTAATGTTATTTTATGTACATAGTGCGAGGCGAATGTATCATGCGTAGATGCGCAACATAAAAGAATTCTCGCCTTATAATGATTGTATAGTCTTTAACCTCAGTTAGGTATAGATGTGTGGTTGGGTTTTAAAGGGCTCATCGTTATTCTAAAGGGTGACTGCAATGCCTTTATTGTTATGATTGACATGAAGGATGGTTACATGCAAGGTTTTGCGATAAGATGCGTATAACATATATTAGCGGGTTCTATTATGATTTGATGTTAATAATGTTATGAATTATAGATAGGATAAACAGGAAGCTGCGGCGATAAATATATTTAAATAAGTCTTGTATTGCATTAAATAATATATAATTATGTATACGTGCAAATGTGCGTTACTCGAATGGTGATATAATTTAGGATAGGATACAGAGTATGTAATATTTGCTGATCTTTTATTTCTGGGGTAAAATTTGTAAAAGAACTTCTTACGCTGCCAGTGACTGTATATAAATTCAAAAGGTATATTATAAAGGCAAGTCAAAAATTCAATGACAAATTTAAGCACTCATTATTCGTGTCCCACGACAGATGAAAGTAAGCTCGTAATGCTTCTCCACTTGAAAGTAGTGAAAGTTACATTTGAATAAAGAGCGGATACATAAAAAATCATCTAAATTATTTTCATAAAGAAACAAACTCTCACCCAATTACACAGATTGCGTATTAACGAGATTTCTTTTTTGTGTACTTCAATTGTTATATTGAACATTGCGCGATGATTACGTTATAATGGATGCATTAAGTCTATTTTGCATTACACTCCAGTAAAACAGAAATTAGGAAATTTAAGAACTTCAAAAAGTGTGCATGATCTATCGTTTTTGTATGGAAATATATAAAAGCTTTCGAGTTTTTATTGCACAAAATAGTCTAAGGTCATGCATGTTAATAAATTACAAGAATTAATGAATTATGATATATTTTTTTTAAACAAGATTTATGCATTGATGGTAAAGAGTAGATTACTATACACACTAAATTACGAAAGGAAGTTTTTTCTCAGATTCCAACTACGAAGGAAGCTAGATACTCGTCTGTACACTGTACATAACAATTTCATGGTATTTCAGGAATATGTTTTGGAATCTAATTAACTTTACATACTAAATTGTTATTAGAACAGCGATAAACAACCATGAATCATATTTCATAGAATCTCTACAAGAATAGGAATTACCGGGCCATGGAAATTAGCGAAACCGTATAGATTTTTATCGAACTTTGTTACGTCGGAGGCGAACACCGAACCTATTTTTTAAATAATCGATATTTTCTAACAATGAAAATACGTTGTTACAATGGATTATTTCCATTCTTACACGTGTATCCATTAGGCCATATCTATACTGAACAGATATAAGCACTCGCTAGTATTACTGACGCAAAACGCATGTGACATTGCAACCTAACTGCATTCCGTTGGCAAATAGCATGCGAGAATCAACTCTATAGTTGAGGTTGTCATTGAGTTTAATGTCATACGGTTTTGTATTGTTTTAATACATAATAAACTCATTTAATTATAAATAAAAGTCATTAATAAATATAGCTGTTATTTCTTTTAAATTCTAAAAAGGTAAGTTACGCCATTTCTCCTAGCACGTGTAAACTCAAGGATAAACAGAACTCAACCAACATTAGTGGTAACAGATAGAAGGGATCTTACTTAATATTGATATTATTATGAAGAATTGTGGATATTGCGGTACTTATTGACGTTTTGGTGGCCAACTGATCGCGGTTGGCGTGTACCTCCGTGGCAAGAGCGCAAGACAAAGGTGAGCGTAAGTAGGTCATACTGATGGTTGTCTTTTTGTTGTCAGATTAAATTTAGACACAATATATGCGTAACTCGAGATTTTCTTTAGTTACTCTATTCTCGATGTCGTGAACGTAAAAATGAAGCCACAACACACACGCACACATACAAAAGTGATATGATTTTTGTTTACGGAGAGTCGTAGATAGCTAAGGAGATATCTCATTAATTATTTATTGAATCTTCATATGAGGGCATTATTTAGTTTCGATAATTAATCGTTTTGTCATCACTAAGTATTAAAAACGGCATGCGGCTGGATTCCCCACTTAGTGGTAGGTACATTGCAGTAGCATCGTTGCAATAACGATACGAACTGTATTTTAAAATACTGTTTTTAAAATTGTATTATCCTTAAAATTGATTCCAAATTAAAATTGATGAAATACTGAATGTGATTTCAAAAACTAACCTGAACAATATTGCTAATATATTTAAATGTAGAGTTCATCAGCTGTAGAGCATCGGCGCGTTATTTTGCAGTTATTTTTTATGAATGTCTAGTTTATTACAATATCGTGAGGCCTTCATTTGTTTAAATTGAGTTTATAATCTGTTTGGCATAAGCAGTGATGCGAGTGGGCGTTGCAGTTAATACGGCACACCCACAATGCGCGCGCGCAGCCCAATGCAGCAGTGACGTAATGTGTATTGCGATGCTTAGGGCTTGCATGTCGTATGCTGAATTAAAATAGTAAAAATATGTTACTCTGTTTTCCTCACTTTTCTTTTTATGACTATCTATGGTTTTACAAACTAGGCATATCGAAAAAAGTCGTAAGTCTTAACCTTTCCAGTAACTAAAGAATTCTGATGTAATTCTTGGTGCACTTTTCTATAGGTCATTTTTGTACAATAAAAAATTTTTTTGGTTATATTTTATTTTAAATTGACTCAAGTACGACCACATTAATTTCTAAATTATTATCCTTTCTATTTATACATTAATTTTGACTAATATATTACAATATACTCTTGCCAAGCTACTGTGACAAGTATCCCAGTTATTCGGTAGACAGGTGCACGTTAACAAGTAAATATATTACACGAGTAAGTCTGATTTGCAAGCGGCAGTCTCACGAATCAGTCCCGTATCCAATTTGTGTGACATAATTATTTATACACAAGGAAAGTTTAAATACATTAACGAGTACAAAGGTGAAGTTAACTGGTAAGTTGTGATTTTGATACTAAAGATTTAAAGCAGTAACGTTTGGCTGCATATGACAAAATCCATTCGTAATCAGAAACCCTCTAAAGTCACTCATTAAGGGTTTTCAGAACCCATTTCGCTCTGGTTCAATGTATGTGGCGACCATCGACTTGGGTAGGGATGTCCTTTAAATCTCTTGCATAACAAAATCTTATCCGATAATCATTCTTCTTTTTTTACGGAGAGAATCTTCGCTGTTGGCCACTGAAGGCCTACTTAGCTTCACTAAGCTATGCATATTCCTAGTTTACATTGAGTTTGATAGTGAACTTTTACCATCTTATCTCTTTTCTCAGCTACAATTCCCGTGACGCATATTTCCATAGGAATTTTGTACGAATATTTTGAATTTGCACTCGGTAGCCCTGGTTTAGATCAGTTTACACTCTCGTTAAGATCTTTATTTCATCGCTAACGAAACTGGCCCTATGTTACATCCGAATGAGTAAAAAGGACTGCGTACTTGAGATTTTTGTGCTAGATTCAACAAATTACCGACAATTATGTAGTTTCGTTTCTGCCTCGTCGGGTATTAGGGTCGGACGTTATTTGAATTCAATTAGAGATCGATATAATTGTACATGTAATTGCTAATTTATATTCATTATTTGACTCCAGTGTTGATTTCAAATGTTACGAACATTAATCACAAGGTGCATTACGACTACTAACTTGGGTGTTGGGTTCAATTGAATGCACTTATTAAGTTAGCACCCATTTTTTCAAGCAGACTGAAAGGTAAAAAACTGAATTTTTAGTATTATAGTTCTAAACACAGTGATTATTTCTTGCATGTCGTGTTAATCTTCCTTAATACAATTATAATGCATCACACTGGAAGCAATTATCTCAATGATAATACATGAAAGAGACAGCTGTGCGTGATAAATTCTTCATCCTGACAATGACATAGCTCTATATATGCGCAACTCGATCATTTCAGCAAAAACAAGTGTAGACAAAGAAATAAGATTCAATAATTAGACTTTCTTATTTTGTCTTTATCTGCACAGACGAGTATATTACTCGTCTCTCATGATATTAATGTGATAAGAAAGCTTTCTTAAAAATTCGTTTAAACAGATACATCGTCCGTATCGAATTCACAATTCACAATTTCAAAATGATAAATGAATGATTCAAATTGATATTTTGTTCCTCGTAAAATGGCAAGGTCAACAATTTGCACCGGTAAAATATCTTTAAAACAGTTAAAATTTACATGATTTGTTTCCCTTTTTACGCTCACCTTTAGTTGATTTCGGCGTTAAGAGAATGTACAGTCGGCGTTATGACACGACCAGTCTGATGGTTTGAAAGCTCGCGATCACTAGATGCAGAATGTGGGGCAAACAATAATCAGCCTCTCGTGCGCTAGATAAGATGCATTGTGCAACGGCTCGCGTGATTAATGTGTACGCCTGTACCATTGTAAAGTTCTATGTATAAACAAACAAAAAACTATCATTTAAAAACAATGAACGTTAATTTAAAAAGGTTTAAAAACGATGTTAAAATTTTTCAGTGCAAACTGATCATGGAACAATTAATTGTTATGTCCTCTGTTTTATAAAATATATATATCAGTCTAACTCTTCATTTGTCAACAGTTACCTTTTTTTAGTAGGTTCGCACGTCTTTAACCACGTCAGCAATCAATAAAGCGCTTGTCAAATCTATAAAGATTTTATGCATGGCCATAAAATAAACGAAGGTTAGATAAATTCAAGTCTACATAGCTGGACTATAACGCTGAGCTATGTGTACCGACAAACTGTAATCTAGTAATTGTTCTATCTCCCGTTGGGCTTGCTAGTGCATTGTGCAACATGGGGCTCGCATGATAAATGTGTCCGCTTGACTGTACCGACGCTATTAATACGTCCTTGAGCTGGTGGAGCCGAAAGAGAATGGACATTGGGCATAGGGTTGTCACACATTAAGGCTAATCTAAGGTACTAAAACAGGTTTTTCTTACCAACAATACTTAGCCGCGATGGTTTTTCCACAATATTTGGCTTTTTTGAGACTGGAATTGGTAGCGTTTCTATTTAGTTATGCCAATACTGATACGTATTCAGCATTCGTTTTAATAATAATAAGTTCGCATTTTATGGGTAAACCGAGAATAAATATTTTGAACATACTGCTAGTAAATAATTAAGAAAATAGAAATTATTTAGAATCCATACAAACTAAGTAATGCGGGACAACCCTGGAGCGGACGTGGTAATGGCATGTGCCTTTACTTTTACTAGCCGGTGGCTGATCGGCGTGCGGCTCGCCTGGTAGGAAGCCATCACGCTCTGCTGGCCGCTTTCCCTCTCAACTACCGACACACCAATTACATTCACACATACAAATTACGCCGCCAAAGTTACACAAAAACACCACAACCCAACCATAGATTCAGTTTCTAAAAACCCACAGAAAAACCCCGCGGCGCATGAGATTTTCCCACATGGGCAAGGTTATTTTCACGTTGACATAGTAAATTTACAAGAGTCGTGTGATACTTTACGCACGAACATAATCGAGTTTCCACAACGATGAAAATGCGAACGTGAAAGTGTGCGAGAGTTAGCTGGCGAAGCTGTTGCTGTGGGTGTTAGTATTCGAATGGTAATTGGGTTAGCGCGAACTGCAAGCCGGGACAAATGGATTGTGCACACACGTATTGCGGTGCACGTGTGACTTATGTACAAATGGTAAGGGTTCGCTGGGCCGAGGCCGTGGCCTGTCTAGTTTCAAATAATCCCGTAGGCGTAGGACTTGCGCAACACAATTCCAACGTTCTAGAAGCGACACTGTCACGACACTGGGCACTTCACTGTCCGCGGCGTGCAGCGGCGGCGCGCGCGGCCGCTCCACTGCGCCGCGTTCCACTTTTCCTTCCGGCGGTGCGAGGCGCGAGTTGGCAGCGGCACGCCTTGCATAACCGACGGTTTCGCAAAGCGGCTCGGTGCAGCAGTGCTGGCTTGAAATACGCGCCCGCTCTGCCAACGGGGCCGTCGTTGACGCAACGCCGATGCGCCCATCTCGCCCGCCGGGGCCCACCTGACTGCTGCGCCGCATTTCACCGTTTCGCTCGTATCACTTTCGCTGGCGAGCTCGCTTTCATCCTAGTCCGCGCTCCACATTCGCGACAGGCGAGCGCGAGCCGTTACGAGCGTGTAATAGATAACGCGCGCCAGATGCATCGGTAACTAGGCCACCGCGCACTCTGCCATCTGTTTGCACGATTGCACTCCGCGTATTTAGAAACTGAATTCCCTACGAGCGGCCCACCTAACAACATTCCCTAGTGAACGGATAACGCTAACAGTAATAGATATGAACCGTCACGTATTAGTTTCGAATGTCGGTTACAATATTGTCGCGAACGGGCCTCGAGCCACAAATAGACGCTCCAATTCGACGGCCAACTCACGGCGACGCGCGAAAACATTGCGGCCTGTTATATTTTACGTCCAGGTTCAAAATTGTCACTGGATACTAAAACCGTGGGATGGTATTTAGCGCGATGAACTCTCGCAACTTGTTTTTCGAAAGGCACCTAAATGCGCGTCGAAAAACAAGTGAATATTTGCATTGGTTTCGAATGTGGTTTAAAAGCGTGTTGTCGATCACGCGCGTCCTCTAGCGGCTGTCACGGTTTGTCAGACAGTGAACTAATAAATAATATTTGAACGTTAGCAGGTTTACTGCTGTAGCATGGGAACGCAAGGCCGTGTGATTCACGCGCAAGTCTATCCACGAGCTACGAATGTGACTCAGTGGGCACGTGTGCTCACTGATATGCACAATATGACAGCACTGCTAACAGTTGCAATGTCTAAACTTGTATTCAGTGTCCTTGACAAGCGATGCAGATGTGTTGACCCGGTGGTATTTCGAGTAACGACCTCGCATTGCGCTATTACAGGTGTAAAATTACACGGATTTATACATCTACTTATTTATGTCGATTTTTTAAATTCTCAATTTTGAACATCATACCATGTAAAGAATTAACAATTTTGACAAGCAACTAATTTTTTTTGACATAAATTATGTAATCCCAATATATAAAGGAAATGTCCAGATGTGGACAGCTAAACTTGTTTACACGATTACTAATTGGAAACATAATTAAAGGCATCAAATGAATGCTTCCGATTTATGTAAGGTGCATTAAAGTTTAACGATGTTCCATTAATCATGCTACGTTCGTAGATCCGTGGCGCTTTTACGACAGGCTGACGAGTATGCGGACTCGCCCTAAACGTTTTTCATTGGCGCTTTCCTTTATGTAATATGTCGGTGATTTAAAAGAAAATTAACTTATTCTCGATAAATAATAATATATCATAATATATTCAGTGCCAAAAACATATAAAGATATACATAGAAATCAAAACTTAAATCTAAATTTAAAGTAAGTACACTAAAAGGTGCCCACTCAGCTGTATGTCGAGATACTTATAAAGCACCGCGACACTGATCTTCCGTGTGCACCACTTTAATATAGATAGGGTACTTTTGTAGTATTTAGGTGTAATTATTATTTGAAAGCATACATATTTCTTTAAATAGTTCCATTATCCATTCGAAAGATTCGCGTGACAATATTCTATCAGTCACTACGAGTACGTGAGCATTAATAGATTGAGTCCGTTATTGGTGGCAAATGATTTCTTAGCCGACAGCCGTATAGAGCAAGTATAGAGTTTTACACGAACTTTATTCATGAATCAGTCATCATCGTGTTTGTATGCAAATTTTTGAATTAAATTTTTACAAACAGTATTACGCTCATTATTTTTTTGTCTAGAAAGTTATTTCTATATTATTTAAAAAAAATATTGCTGTAATTAGATTGTGATTTTATGTAAAGAAGAGATACTGTGTAGCAATTGCCACAGCAACTGCAGTAATATTAATTGCAAAAATTTAACATATTGAGTCGAAATTCAGTTTGAGATATCAGCAGTGATAACACTGAAAACCTACACTATCCAAAAGAATTTAGTAGACACAATGTTTGAAAATGTCATTCATGGACTTCTCGTAACTAAATACACGTCGGACATAACACAACAGTTAGTGCAGAGAATTAGATATAGGCTGAAGATCTCCTACAAAGATTTAAAGATCAACAAGGTCTATGAATAGCTTGTGTCAAATCAGACGTCTTAAGTTGGCCTACTGAAGTGAGAGCCGAGTGACAAGATGTATTTCGGGAGAGCCGGTGACGAATTGAAACTGCCACCAGTTGTTTTCAACAAATAGTTACAGCTGATTGTAAATTATTTTCTACCTGAAATGTTTGTTTAGTTGAAACGGTACGCGCCCGACGACGACGACGACGTTATGTTAAAAATATACAACCGGGCGTTTTCTTTTAATTTTCGAGAAGACCAAATGTTTTTTTAAAAGAATGACAATTTATTTTTTTATTGATTGACAGCATTTTTTTCCAGTAAAAAAAATAAAGGTTTTTTGTAGAACGGTTTTAGAATGACTTACCAATTATTAGTATTTATTTATAAAAAAAATTGAGGACGAATTATCTGGCTTGCAAATTAATGTAATAATACTTTTAAGTTATGTATATATTAATAAGCTTTATATTCGTTCATATTTGTATCATGTACGTCCAATTAGTGAGAATCGCGCGAGAATGGGTAATATCGGGTGGTTCCCGCATCCCGGACTAGGGGGAGGGGAATTGGCAGAGCGCCCAAGGACGTGTTCTAGGCAACCTAGGACACACGCGGTCAGGGTCGGGCTGCTTAGGCCGGAGTTAGTGCCATAATAGCGTTGAATGATTAATGGGTTACAAAAATATACTTACAGCGTGGCGTGGTAAATTATATACGATTACAGTTTTTATGATGCGACAACAAAAAAAACAAGTCATTCTGGCTATACATAATTATCTTATGCGGCTTAGCTTGAAAAAAATATCATAAGATTCATAAGTCATCATCTACTTCTCATTAAGTGTTAAATGCAACGTATGTTATAATTATATTAGATTAAATCCCTATAAATATAATAAAATACCGGAATTTATAGATTTAATCGACTATCTTCATTAACTCCAGAAGTATTTTCCTGGGTTGCAAAGTCATGCCGCAGATACAGGTCACATCGTTTATAACTTAGAAAGATTACTTCATATTCGCATTTAATATCACCTGCGTATATGATATGATCATTGAATTTAAATACATAAAACACATTGAAGTAACATTCACTTTGTAACCAGTATGATACGTTAGATACTGATTAACCATAATGCAAATTGTCTTATTATAGGCACCAATGATAAGTGCAAAAAATATATAGTTAATTTTAAAGCTGTATTTGCTTTGTAGACGAGAATCTACTCATTCTTTACTCAACTTGTAAAGAATGTACATTTATAAGTAGCAGTAGATATTCTATAAATATTTATGATTATTTTCATCTTGTTTGTCGTTTTAATTTGATCTAAAATAGGGTATAATTAGATTTAATTTAAAAAATCATTCTCTGTCTTTTATCCGATTGAGTTAAATTTTCAAAAAGCCTCAGTTCAGTAATTGTTCTAAAGTGCTTAAGGCTATCTATATCAGATTCCAATCTAGGTCATAGCTAGGACACTAACGGTCAAGGCTAATTCAGCCAGGTCATGGAGATGCCATAAAAGCGGTTTGTTGATGATTGATTGGTCATTATAGCTAATAGTTTAAAAGCTTTTTGGGGCCAATATGATTTATTGATATAGGTGCCGTCATTACATATCCTACTCAAAACGATGCATTTTACATACAAACGATGCATAATATTTATCAGGTTTACTTTATATTTAAGAATTTTGAACTGTGTTCTTGTGTGGATGTAGAGCGTATTCTATGGTGAAATAGGATAGAGATTTTTTTAGTTCATCAACAGCGTTTTTGACTTGATAGCAGAATGACAATAAATATATATTATTGTGCTCAAAACAGGGTTTTTTTTCTTCATGGCACGAGACAGAAGCCGTCCCTGGGTAGAATTTCAGCCACACCTTATGGCGTTTCAGGAAAAGTTAAATAACCTTTTAATAATTGAGCAAAGCAATTGATTGAAATAGTGTGTGTGTTAAAATGAGATATTTCACTATGTATTTTAGGTGCATTTAACAGTAACGTAGAGCCACCCAATGTTCCACAGATCGCTCTGCCCATCTTTAGGGTTGATCCGCAAGCGTTGCTGCATCGCTTTCTATGGATTTGCGAAAATGCCACAAAAACTGTAGTAATGACATCGCGTGTTGCGCCGAGGCGTATCGTGAATTACAATAGCCGCGGGCGATCACCGGTTACGACATGCTTTAGAAAGCCGCCACGGTCAACGGACTCGCGAGCGAAAGTTTCGTGTGTGGAGGTCTGTTTCGCAATCGCGCGCTACCCGATGAAAGTGATAGCTGCAGGGCTGCCAATGTTTTTGGATAAAACATATAGCACGCTTAACAAAAAAACAAAGAAAAAATTGGAACCCTTACTGAAACAACCATAAGCGTAGTGTACGACGCGATTCGACACTGGTATATAAGTTATGAAGTCAGAGAATATATCGAACGTACGAGTTTATCAGACTAACATGCTAAAGTCTAAATTCCATTTTCGTTTAAATAAACCTATTCTATTTTATTCTATCTGGTATAGTCTAATATGTTTAAAAGAGCTTATACCGAGGCGTGAGGTCAAACTAGGGAGAGAGCTGAGGCGACACGCCTATATCTCTTGGATGACTTGCACATATGACGCATTTATGGAAAGTTTGCAAAGCTATTCTTTGGATAGCGCCAAAGCTATTTAAAAAATTCTGTTTCATTCCATTTCAACTTCCATTGTCAAAGATATAAAAAACCTCATAGTTTTGTACGATTGTCAACCCTGTGCTATTTTATCTGACCTTTATCGTTTCGGGCATACGATCTCATACATCATGCGTTACATAGGCACTATCTAGATTATACAATGGTAAACCAAAAGGGGCCTACGCTATGATTACTTGACATTTTGTTTCAGATATCCGTTTCTATAATATTGTATCTATATGTTTTATTTTCCTTGATAAGATTTTACTATACGCAGTTATATTCAATGAAGTAACTTTTTTAAGTACCTTGAATAATATAAAATTTTATATTGTAAGAAAAATACTATTTTCATGACGTACTCTACTACGTTTTCAATCGATATATAAATGTTTTTTTTAAATTTCATGCATTTTTCTCGACATTGATATTCCGTTTAATCTATGCACAGCAATGTGTTTGTTTTCTAAACCCGCGACACGTGTAAGCGGCGACACACAATTGAGATTAAATCGTTATATTTATCGTTACATTGACTAGTTTAAATACCACCGTTTTAACTTTATTTGCTTTGTAATTAAAATATAAAGCACTGTTTACAATTCACCACGCGTTTCGTCAAGTGTCCGTTTAACGATCAAGTACTTATTCTAGTAAGTACGCGTTTAGCACATAGGTAGTCTTCTATGCAACTAAGTTTGACATTGAAAAAGCAAATCGATATCGCGACAGGGGGCGGTACCGGAGAACTCCCGGGACCCGGATGCACTTGCGCGTTGCGCTCGTAAATAATTGCAACCCTTCACACCTCTGGATGAGGAGGGGGTGCCCCCTCCCTAACCCGCCCGCGACCTTGCATCAGCATCCCTGGCCATACGCCAGCTGTTGCACATCTTACCTCGCTTCTGTCATCTTAGAAGGTGCACCCACGCTACTATATATGTATTTTTGCGTCACGTGTTTCTGTATATAGATTTGACTTACTAACTTGAGTTATCTATGTCCCGAACCAGATATGAAAAATTTCAGGAATCATTAAGCAAAGGACTTTCCTCACATGTGACGCTTATAAATTTATAAATGTCATAGTGTTTTACAAATGTTCTCAAAATATTGTTATAATAAATATAAATTTATAATAATAACATTATATACTTTTATATAATAGAAAATAAGTGTTCAGAACTAAATGTCTTAATTTTCTCTCTATCTTTTTTACATTTAGGATACCGCATTCATAGTCCAATATTATGTGCAATAAGTTGTTACTATTGCATTACAATGGTACACATTGTAGTTAAATCTATAGAAGCGTAGGTAATATGACAATCATTGATTTATTGCGTTGCTTACGCAAAACTGGAAGCGCCGCGCAGATGGGCGCGGGTGGGTGGGGTGGGGGGTGCGACCTAGGTATCCTAGAACCCAACCTCTGCCCGGGCTCGTTGTCATGGCGATCCGAATCCCTCCCGCCCGTGTTCTAAATCGATATATCGCAATTATTACTAACAATACAATATTACCAGGAACGCCGTCCACAAACCAATCAGTCGGTAATCGTTTCACATGATTAAAACTCGTCACGCAACAAACATTGAATTGCGAAGTCTGGTTTGGGCGCAATAGTTGGAATGTAAACGGTGAAAGTAGTCGCGTCCGCTACCGAGAAAAAGAGTTTTCCACGCGGTTTCACCGTGCGAGAGTGCAATCTGTTAGCAACAGGTGGTAGTACGGCACTGGCCGGATGCGCGGGGCGAGGCGATGCAACTCGACGCGGCCGGAGGCGCGAGCCCGCGGATTGTGACTGCACAGAAATACACGGTGCAACCGGGCCGCTCGATGCACGACCCCCTCCCTCGCCCCGCGCACTTCCCCTCCAGGTCACGGCTGCAGGTCGTCTTAGCAATGCGAGGCTTGCAGGCCTGTATCGATTCAGCTGTTGCTTCTGGAGCCTAGATGACCGTGACATTTCATTATGATTGGGTGTGAGAATTATTTACAGGTGGAAGAGAATGCAGGTGTTATAGAACTAACATAGACTTTAATACAACATGAATAAAATCCTATCCATATTTACCAGATTTAGAAGATGTATTTTATTGCTCGGTAGTTCAGACATACGAGTAAATATGCGGAGTACCTACGTATACCTAAGATCTGGTAACTACTAACTAAGCGGAATACCATCACTCACTATTTTAGCGATACATCTCTTTGTGAGGTTAGGTAAGGAATACATTTGGTTACAAGAATTTACTGTGAAAAATTTTCTTCATCATCTTCCAAAACACATTGCATTTGTTATTGATAAGAAAACCTTACCAAGGAATCTGGTGTGGTATTATCTTAGCTGAATGAAGAACTCAGGCAGAGTTTCGCCGAAACATTTTTTTTAATTGCAAAAACATAACCAAGGACATTTTTTTATAAACGTCAACATATTCGGTAGTCGCTACGATGTCTTTCCTTTATGAAGACTGAAATATTTTGTTGTTGTTCATACACTTGCTCCAGTATACATCAATTACACGTAGTAGCACTAATCTGTAGTTCATAAGACTTTAATACTGCTGCTAGCAACTCTTGAATCTCCGATTACTTTAAGATGAAGAATAATCTTAAAGTCCAAAGGAGGTTTGCAAGGTCACAAAACTATATTCTCTTAATATAACTATATTCTTCTATATTCTTTTCTCAAACAAGTTTACACACAAATAAGATCTACCTTACATCTCGTTCCTTCTTAAACTACATATTTTACATGAAATTTTGTATTCGTACAAGCAAATTTGGCATTTCCCACACCGAAATAGCTCCAACAGCAGACACGCGATGTCCGAACCTCTAATTAATGGCTAATCTCGATCAAATAACAATTGGCATCGTTAGGATTGTTTCGATGATTGTGCGTTACGACATGAGCCCTTGATGGCGTCCAAGCGAGGAACTGGCACTGCAATTTGGCCGGAGATGCACGAGCGCAAGCCAAAGGCGTTCAGGAAGCCAGCGCTTGTCTACTTGGTGCAAGGTTACATGCATATCGAGCTGATAGTGGACTTTGAAAACTTATACAAGTGTTACGTAAGCTTTGGTCTTAGGAATTACGACTGTTGCGGAAGTTATTTTCTAATATAATTTTTGTGAAAATAAGTGTTAAGCCCATGAGGTAATAATATCAGTGATCGTGAAATAGAAACAAGTCGGTCTAATTGGTCAGGGTGTTTTTATGGATAGAAGTGCATATTTATCCATTGTATAGTTTTCAAAAATTTAATTTGTATATAAACACTTTTAAGGCGCTGTGAGTGTGTGTGTCAATATTCATTTATTTATTAGTACATTTAGATCTGTTATATGCGTAACTGTTGATGATAACTTAAATACGTTAAAGAATGTCAAAGATTTATCAAGATGATAAATGAACGTACAGGTCAAAGTATAGGATTAAAACCAGAGAGGTGTATCGCAAACAACCGGCTTATCCTGATGATGGCCGACATCAGTTTTGCTATATATAAACACGTGACCTTATCAAAATTATATTCAATACTTATTTTCCTTTATAAGTCTGGACCTACCCGAGGGATAGCAAGTATAAGTCTGCTTGAATAGGTACCACAAATCTCACCAATTGAACTTGTCATAACTAACGGGATAACTAACTAGCCAGGTCTAGGTGTGTTGCGGGCTGACAGGTGAGACAGGTAGAGACATTACTAGATGTTTTTTCGCTGTTGGCCGCAGACGGCGTTTACAGATGTAGCAGGCAAGAAGCGATGGCCAGTGGCGGAGAGAGGTGTAACCCAGGTGCAAGTAATGCCTTAGCGATGCCCTTTTTTAAAGGGACAGTAAATGCAAATACAATCAAAAAGCTCATATAACTTGAGGCTTTGAAATCGGTGTTCAATCCCAAGTGAGTTCAAGCAAGGCCCGTTTGGATGCGAGGCTCCTCTGAGCGGGAGGCCGCAGCCGGCTTCGTCCACGCCTTGCTACGCCACTGGCGATGGCTCTAAGCCTAGGCTATTATTCTGAGAGATGCAATAAATAATTGTTGTCTTGAGTAACGTTTAAACTGATCTTGTCATTAGTTCAAAATAGGTCCACCTATAGAGGAACTATAAGCAAATCATTTTTCTGACCTATCAATATCCTGCTCATATTTGGTTAAAATGGTAATTTATGCCAATTGCCATTCATTAATGCGTTTTAGTATGCTTCCAGTCTAACTAATTGTTTCGTGATTGCTACACATACATTTAGAGATAATCTAAACTAGTTTAATTCTGTGGTTTGTGCAAAGAATCTAAATTGGAAGAAACAAACTGCACTACTTTTACTGTATTTAATATTGCCCAGCGTAACTTATTATAATATCATGTGATATCATGATGATGACATAATTTGATACTTTATTCGATAAAGTATAATCGTTCCAAAACTTCAATTACAACTCATTTTGCAGTGACAAATATGCTGTTAATATTTATCAAAGCGAACTTTTATTATGTGATGATACTGATGATGAAGCTGGAGTTCAAGCTCAAAATTCAAAATTGTTTTACAGTTTCTATAGTTTACATAAAGTATGATAGAAAAAAATATACACACATATATCTTTTATAGCTATTTACTTTTAATTTTTTTACGAAAATTTAATTGTGTGTAAAATAAAAAAACACTAACTTTTTAACGCCTATGTAAAACATTATGAACTGCACTTGCCTTTTGGTTACCGAACGTGTATGCTAACGATAACATGATCATACAACGTAGAGAAAGTTGAAAAATAAAAAACGTATAAATGTAGGTAATCAGGTAACATCGCCGATCGAATACGCAGAACCGCAGTATAACAACCTGCAAGTTGTTAATGAATAGTTACTTACTACCGAGCCGTTGCGTGAACGCACCAACATTTGGTATGAACGAGTGCTAAATTATACGATGCCAAGGCGTGGCGAGCAGGAATCTATCTTCCGCGTGACTATCGTTGTACCAAAGTTCTATTCGTTTCCTTGCAAGCGCAATCATTGGTTGCATTGCAATTTATTGCAAAACTAAGCATTTACCTTAATGTTATTCAATGTTATTCAATGTAATTCAAATAAATAAAATTATTGGTATTGGCCCGTTCATAATTCCTTTAAGTTTAGAAGTATGTCACTACTCTAAGGCGGAGAACTCCTCACTAGCCCGGTGAAACTAAAAAGGCAATTAGGGTTACCAGCACCATAGTATTTCGGAAAAACAGCTCACTAATAATTGCATCAAAAATAAAATATGAATATTACAATCAAGTATTAATAATAAAGGAAATGTTAGAATTTTCGTATCCAACAAAACAATATTCATAGCAGACAAGGGCGAGAAAAACTCTAAGTTCTTCTCGAATTTTCTATTGAATATTATATTGTCATATCATAACCTATAAACTGGCATAACTTCTGATTCCGATATTTAAACCTAACGTTGTGACATCATAAATCAGTCCTCGTTTACGAGAAAAATTCAAAATAAATAAATCCCAGAATTTCTCTTATTATCTCTCATACAGGAATACGTCCCAAATTTCCCAATATTACAAATGATCCTCGAATGTAACCTAATTTTATCCAATTCTTAAGCGCCGATGGGAAAATCAGAAATGTATCATTCGATTTCCCAGTTTCCTGGAGGGAGAGTGGGATGAGATGGCCCCGTAGTTGTATCCAGGTAAATGGGACAGGGTGAAATTTCCGGGCGAGGCTGCCCCGTGTCAGGGTCGGTAAACTGGGACGTTACAGGATTTTCCAGCAATCGGCGGTACTTAGATGAAACCTAGATTTCAGGATGATAATCCAAATTGCTTTTTGACGCGTCGGAAAATTCCAACGCTTTTATTGATGGAACCTTGGTAGTACGATGAAGCTAAAATTGTATGATTGAATTTTGTTTATCCTTTTTAATTATTGATATGAATAGTTAACAGTACGATCAATAACTTATGCACCAGGTACAGCACTGATTTACAGTACGTACGGTTTTCTGTTCTTTTTTCTTTGGCTCTTCTTAGTTCGTTTGTGTAATCGTGTCCTAAGACGAGCAGCTCGGACTCGTTCCTACCCCCACTTTTCAACATCGCACATAGAGCCAAATTTGAAATTTCATTCATATCACCTTGATGAATGGAAGAACTCTACCGTACGCTTTAGTCGAAACTTATTACCACGTACGACAAAACTGTGGAAACAGTTACTATCTGAAATATTCATGAGCGATACGACCTGGCGAGCTTCAAGAAGAGAGCGTATTCTCGCTTAAAATGCCGGCAACGCATTGCTTTGCCCTCTGGTATTGCAAGTGTACATGGGCGACGGCGTTATTAACCATTAGATGAGCCGTCGCTTGTTTCCCCGCTAACTCATAAAAAAATGTATTTATGTAGTAGAAATGTTTTCTATATGAACCATGGTTACAATTAAGATAGTGACTTCTCAATTAAATAAAAAACCTACCTACTCATAACTACACTCAGTAAGTTTCTGGATTACACAAAACGAGTACAAAACTGAGGTAGCAAAAATGAGAAAAATAAATGATCTATGCGCTATCGACAAACGAGTCGATTAAATTGCAGAGTGTTATGCTACAAAAGTCCTTGCCACGCCAACAAATTAGGGCAAACGCAGATCTAGGCCGCCACTAGGCATTCCCGAGAGGCTACGTCGAGGTCGGGCATCGAACCAGTAGCCTCGTGCGAATTGGCTAACAAACCGGCGACATGCCCTCCTCGGATACATTGCGGCTTAGCAGAGTAGAGAGTTATAATTAATTTAATTTCAACTCGTTTATATTGCCGGTTTTGTAAATAAATATATTGTAGTTTTCACCTTGTACATATTTAAATTTTTGACGGACAAGTACCGTGTTGTATAATAACCGATGGTTAGAATTCTAGAAGATATAAAGAAAATATATATGCAAAATAATTGTATACGAATAACTATACCTTGCCGTGTGGGGACGGCAGAATAGAATACATGTGTCCCCACCCCTACTCCTCCCGAGGGTGTCGTTCCTACGACACCATCCTAACTAAGGATGACTAAGGGATCTTATACCGGATGGTGGGCAGCAGCGCCATCTTGCGTACTGGTCCACACTGCGGTCACCAACCCGCCTGCCCAGCGTGGTGACTACGGGCATTTACCCCCCATGAGTAGCGCCAACCAGAATCGGCCCCCAGTTCCCGGCAGCCCCACTATTCCCGACCACGGCAGCGGTCGCGGTCACGGTGGGGCGGGGGTGCGAAGAATCCCCGGGTTACGAAAGGCGGCCTCAAAAAACTGACATTGGCTACGTATAATGGACGCACGATACGGCTGGACCATAGATTTAGTATTAACGCGCTTGTATATACTATATCTATGGGCTGGACCATCACCTCTCCGAATTGGAAGAAGAGCTAAGTTATATTAACTGGAGCATACTGGGGTTATCTGAAGTCCGGAGAGAGGGGGAGGACACGATGACCCTGGACTCCGGAAACTTGCTCTACTTCCGAGAAGGTGATAGGGTTTCCCAGGGTAGTGTCGGTTTTCTGGTTCACAAGTCCCTTGTCAGCAACGTTGTGGAAATCAGTAGTGTGTCGAACCGGGTAGCGTACCTTGTACTTAAACTCACCGACAGGTACTCCCTGAAGGTGGTACAGGTATATGCGCCGACCTCGTCACACTCTGACGAAGAGGTTGAAGCCGGGTATGAGGATATCTCCAGAGCCATACATGGCACAACTTCGACCTTCTACAATGTTGTTATGGGGGACTTCAACGCTAAAGTGGGAGTACAAGAACGCGGCGAATCGAAAATCGGACTTCATGGATTGGGGCGCAGGAATCACAGGGGGCAGATGCTGGTCAACTTACTCGAAATGGAGGGGCTCTTCTTGATGAATTCTTTCTTTAAGAAGAAGCCTCAGAGAAGATGGACCTGGCAGAGCCCGAACACTGTGACAAGGAACGAGATAGATTTTATTATGGCGGATAAGCGACATATATTTAAAGATGTCTCAGTGGTCAACAGGTTTAAAACCGGTAGTGATCAGCGACTTGTCCGAGGCACTTTGAATATATGTTTTCAGGCTGAACGGTCTCGCTTAATAAAATCTACTCTCAGACCTACGCCGCTCCAAATACACTATGGAGTGGAGACTGCGTCTTGGCAAGCGTAGCGTAGGACGCCCTCCAGCCCGATGGACCGACGACTTGCGGAAGGTCGCTGGTGGGAGCTGGATGAGAAAAGCGGAGGACCGGGATATCTGGCGCAAAATGGGGGAGACCTATGTCCAGCAGTGGACTGCGATAGGTTGAAGAGAGAGAGAACTATACCTTTTTTTAGTGTAGCAATGCAGGGAAATTATTAAAAAAATTAGGTTTCCATCTTGCTACTTTGAACTTCGCAACAAAATGATAGAAATCGAGGATGAATTTATAATTGTGACATTAACTTGTAATGAAATTGCTATCGTAATATACTTAGTACGGCTCGACCCAGGTTTTATATCTTCTCACTTATTTATTTTTTTAGGATAGAGATATTTTGTTTTTCGTCACAGCTGTCCTTCACAGCTTCACCTGGCAAGTGGTAAGCGCAGATGAATTTTAGCCTAAAAAAGTTTATGCAACGAGCATCAGAATGTCCTCGGTTAGGGTATCGTTTTGCGTTTTACCCACAAAACAGAGGATATTTTTTGATAGTTTTAGCAGACACGAATCTACGTGAACACATCACCACATCGAGAGCGGTAAGTTAACGGTACAACGTGTTACAAAAGCAAGTGTATGTGTACGCAATGTTAACATCTTGTCGATACTACATAGATAAAAACCATAAGGATGTCCCCAGTCCAGCAGTGGACTATCACGGGCTGTCAATGAAAGTAAGTAAAAGTTTACACACAGACCACACAGTAAACAAATACAATTCCCTTACGGTTTAACTAGATATCCATAACACCAGCTTAACTTTTTATTTACGTGCGGGCATTATCATTTGATAATATGCTGTTCATTACTACACTACGATGATGATTCATCGTAGTAGTAATGAACAGCTTTGTAAGTTTATTTCTTTCTGTGCTGTATACCACTGTCTACCATCTAGCCTTTGCATAGCACTTCCCACCCAGAATTGCTAAAGGCTAAGCGGGCGAAAAACAGATTCATCATCATCAGCTCATTATACGTCCCCAGTGATGGGCACGAGTCTACCCGTTTAGGGTGTATAGGCCTTAGTCATCCTCGCAAGTCCAGTGCGGATTGCCGACTTCACGCACAACCTTTTAATTTCTTTGTAGGCTTGAGCAGGTCTTCACACGGTGTTTTCCTTCAACGTAAGAGCGTCGAATAAACGTACATATGATTTCGAATATACATTGGTACGTAGCGGCCTCTTTGAGGTTTACTACTCAAAGGTGAACTATTAGAGCTTCATCGGAGTGACTAGGCATTATATTTTTCGGTCACCATCTGTTTATCAATCATCATGATGGTTGCGTAACTCGCACGAGCGTCACTGAACGTGCAGCCGCTACACCATTCTGCTTTTTCTGTGTGAGCATAAATAAGAATGAATACGGATAATCGCTAATCATTATGAATATACGCGTACTGTCAGTAAGCAATTCCGCACGGGTTAATTGGAACGTTGGAGTTATTTGGGTCATGGACAATATAATATGAATTCTTGTTTTTGGAAAATTATAATGCGCACCATTACGAATATCAACAGAGAAAACATATGAATAACCTCGTACTTACTCAGCTAACATGTGTGTAGTAGAAAAAGAAAGATTTATCTATCTAGAATTGAAACAAGAGAGAATTTATCTAGAATTGAAAAAAGAGAGAACAGACATGGTAAATAGAAAAAACAGATATTTTTACTTCTTCGAACTTTTGGTTCATTATTAAAGAAAATTAGACCTATAATAAAACCTTTGTTATTATTTTTTTACTTACATCAATCATGATTTGGATCAGTATCAGTACCTAATGAAAACTTAGTTTAAGCTTTATTCAAATTTTCCTATATCCCGTTTGCCTTTTCTTACTTTAATTGTCGCCAGCGGATACAAGATTCTTCAGGCTAGGGTTGGACATTGCATCATTGCATTGCATTGGACTTGATAAATTGTTAAATTTTGGGTTAATTTGGAATTAATTTAGTTGAAAGTAAAATGAAGCTTTACCTTGAAATTATAATTTCTAATTATGTATTCTTTGTTTGGTATAGTTTTAAGATTTTGAGCGATTTTTTTTGTGATATGAAAAGAAATGTCTTTGGTGGAGCCTGGATGAGAAAAACATAGGTTCGGGACGACTGGCGCAGAATGGGGGAGACCTATGTACCTATAGTTCTCGTTAGAACGCGATATGCACAAAATGTATTTTTGCACAGAGCATGTAGAAATTACAACATAATTTTTATGAAGAGATATTTTTAACTGCTCTATAAGGTTTTATAAGACGAAAGTCAGACTTGCACAAATGAGTTGTAGTCTAGAACATGAAACGTCTTTTTTAAACGATATTTTATTTTCAAATATATTTTTTTTCGTTTCTAAGAGGTTAATTAGGTAAAATAATAATTCTTACTGTAACACCTTATTATGCTCGTAAATGGAATATCAACTTGTAGAGATATCAGTGAGAGTGAAAAAAAAACCGGTGGACTGCGATAGGTTGAAGAGAGAGTATATTGACATTTAAAGTAGAGTATATAGGTATTGCCTAACTATAATTGCTTAATTCGAGGTTAGTTCAAAACCCAAAGGTAGAGAACGGGTCGTCACGGTACCTAGGAACCCTATATAATAATATCTACGAGGTATATAAGCACCATTTTACACAACTACATGAAGTACTAGTCCAGACCTACCTAGTAAATTACTTGGTAATAATTTAATCATAATGTACTTTGTATAATTCCTTAGTGACTTAAGCCACTTATCATCATGTGCGAAGAAAGTCAAACACATAAAATATGAATTCAAATCATTTTTTTTGCAATGTATATGAGTAATTGCAAATCAGCACATTATAAATACATTCATTTTGGATATCGACAACCCTATTTGAAGCTGGTGTAACTGGTTCTTTATCTCACTTTAAAACACTTTTGCATGGGAATCGCAGAGAAAGCTGTTTAAACCAGTCTGCTCACAGCCTATCATGAAGCCTCGTTTGATTAATAATAATGATATTATTGATTTCAATGTTGTTGAAGCTTATTATTTCAAATATTGTATCGGAAAATTATCATTTAAAAATACCTATCCTTTAAAATCTTTTTTTACTACTGCGTACAAGTTAGGCAAATGATGTTTATTTTAAACATAATTCGACTAACATTCAATGGTTGTGCTTAAATTAAATACCTTGTGGTATTATGAGCTTATATATAACAATATCTTTGTGAATTATTTAATTTAATAACAAGTGTTCATGTCGTACCTAAAACATACAAAATTTTTGTGAATCATAAATTGTACACTCGTTTAAATTATCTTTCTATAATTAAGATTTTTGAAGACTTCAAGTATTGTTATGCACGGGGGGTAGCTTTATTTTATGTGTGCTACTGCCTCCTATGCTGCCCGGGTCACAGTTGTATAACGTTTATATGCCTAAAGCCTACTTCTCTTACGGCTAAACATTAAGTTAAAAAGCCAATACTACCGTCATCTTAATCTTATAGATTAGGAATATATTTTTTACATGATTACTAAAATATTAACATAGGAGCCATACAGATTGTGTCTTTATTTTTTCAACATTTTTTAATTTCCTCACTAATAGATTTCATTCAGTAAGCCCAAGTACATGGATGAAAATAAATGTTAGTCGTAACAAATATTTCTTTCAAAGCGGCAATACCAACAGTTCATGAGCGCGTGTCCAAATCAGACGAGGTATTATCACTTTCTATTTGTTAAAATAAGGAAAATGCGCACACGCAGGTTGCGTGTGCTACACGAATTCATAAAGATTGTATGTCGCTACCAAACAGGAAATTCAGCCTTTTAGGAATAAAATCATGTTCAGTAAAAATAACAGCATCATCAAGAACATAAATGATTACGTTGACATTATTCAAACACTGTTTTTGCTCGGACAGCGGCTAATATATGTCGGTTAATAACATTCAAAAACATTGCCTTGTAAACATATGAATTGTTATCATACAAAAACACTTTTTTATGAGTTTAAATTAAAATATGAGGCATTGCCCACCATTTTGGGAATTGTAATATATACCTACTGTTTCTATAGCTAATAAAATAACATATCACATTTAATTGTAAAAATAAAAACAAAAATGTTGTCTTCGATATCTTGCTAATTTTCGTAAACTCCTTGATGACTGAAAACTGCTTCTCTGGCTGTTTGGCTTGGTGACAGATGAGAGTGGGAGAACTAGGGAACAACTGAGATACCACCAGCTGTGTTCACTCGCACGAATTCCCGAGAGAGCACAGCGTGGCACCCGGTCGTTCGATAGCCCGGTCTTCTTTCTTCATCATGAGATTCTTTGACATTTCTCTTGTAACCGATGAATCATCTTCGCCGTTGAGCAATCTTTAAGTTGTGATCTCAGAATACAGGTTGTGACTTAATCTAGGTTTATTATGGTTGTAGGAACTACAATTGCTACTAAGGTTTCTGTGTTGTATTTTAGGTAGGTACATATTTGCTTGTTTGTGCTGAGTTGCTTTTTAACTAGGGACTGTTGAATATTGAACAAACAATTAATTTATACCTATCAAATCAAATTTTAGTACTCTTAATAATATTTTTTTAAAGATAAGAATCACTGCAATTAGTAACAAAAATATAGAAATAATTTTACTAGTTGAACTCAGCTTATTTTTAAGTAGGTAAATATATTTTTGGTAGACCATACATCAGATTTAAGCTGTACCCAATATATTCTCAATACCACAGCATATCATTCTGAATTATAAAATATTTCCACGACTAAGATGTTGATGCCGAAAAGTGACATCTGTCGGCAGTGCGGGGAGTTTAAATGTTTCGAGTTGCAGAATGCAAAGTGAAACATGTGCCGTACGCGTTTCAAATATTGTCGACAGATGGCACTACTCAGCACGTTGGCTGGCCGTGCTAGCACATTTTGTTTTGGCTAAAAAGAACTGCGATGATGAATTATCAATAATAGCACCTTTTCACACTCTAAGATTATTCTGATAAAAATCATTTATTTAAAGTCAAACGCAACCATGATGGCAATATCAAAATTTTACATGTTGAATTTAATGTGTAGGGGTATGCTGTAACCTTGGGCAAGTCCAAATAACAAATTTCATATAAAATATAAATCTTTCGTTTTGTGCTTTCCTACCGAAAACAAAAAGGGAGAAGGCCTTGGAATTAAAATTCAATACATATTAGAAAAAATGTTTGAGCTTCTTCGCGTCGTCCTTATCAAACGCTTTAGTTGAATCTACAGTATTGGAATACTAACACATTTTTAATTGCAGTTGAGTTTCAAAATATTAACTGGATAGGATATAATGCTAACGATATTGTTTATAGATGTGGTTAACTACAATATTATAAATGAGTCAAATAAAAAAGAGTTCTTTGAATAACACAAGCCAGTTCACGTACCTAATTTGAAGTCTAAAGGTACCAATGTTTATCTATAAGCGTTGATAAAAATGTTACGGTACCTTTAGCGTAACAATTTATTTACTGAAATTTATCTGCCTTGGTAACCCTAACCCTGTATGGGGTCCCGTCGATCCCCTCACGCCTCCCCCGCCCCGCGTCCCGACACGTGCCGCCCTTGACCTTGGCGCACCTCGCAAGAGCGCTGCACGCGAGCTTCACCCACGTCACTGCTATTAGGGTTGCCAGATTGAATAATAATACACGCCATTGTATTTAGACTTTGTTTTGATCACACATTACACGTTTCTAACGTAACAATGTACCAATATGTTATGATTTGTTATCATTTGTATATTAACCGAGTATGTTTGAATTGCAAAATTAAAAAATCATTTGCATATCTTTATTCAACCTATCGCAGTCCACTGCTGGAAATATGTCTCCCCCATTTTGCGCCAGATATCCCGGTCTTCCGCTTTTCTCATCCAGCCTCCACCAGCGACCTTTAGCATATGGTTAAGAAAAAAAATACATCAATGCGTAGTAATGTATCTTGTATATTTAAGTACTAGGTGAATAACAGTGAAAGAAAAAATAATATATACAATTTGCGACTTTTGCAGATAGATGATGATAACAGTTCAAATGTTTCCTGTCATCTTTTATCCATTTTATATATTAGAAAAATATTATAATATCTTTGTGTGGGATTTGAGATCACAACTGGATAAAATACAAAAGAGAGCGGCTCTATCGATGACGATATGTAACAGCAGCTTTTCAAATAAAACTATTTACTGATTATAACAAAGTGTTACTAATATTTCCAATCCCATGCATAAATTGTACCTTATGTAAAATAGCACATGTTCATTATATTAATATGCGATATACTTATCATTGTATTAAACGCATAAATTAAAAGAATGCGAATACCTTCATTATTTAAATAGTTATGTATGTTACAAATACGAGTATGTTTTGTATGTTCAAATACTCGGTGTATTTATAATATCTACAGATTTACTGCGCTCGATACAATTCGCATAATTTTGTGACGTCAATGTCTTTGTGATAAATTGGTTTTGATTATATCATTACACCAAAACCATAACGTGCACCTACAAGTTTATCTTCATTTCCATTTTCAATAGCTTTGGCTAAATCTTTTTATTTTTTATACCATTGTTAAACGAGTATAATACCCATATACCAAAGCGGTTTTCGTTCAGTTTCTTTAGGGTTCGTTATATTTTCTTTATACTGTTTGCGCCGGCGAGTCTTTTTTATGTTACCAAGTGAACGGGACGGTCAAGATGTTCACCTGATGGTAAGTGATACGCCTGACCATGACAGAGCGGCTTCGATGAAGTCCAGCAACTGTTAGACAGGTATTATTCTCTATCAACGCCGCATTGCGCCCGTCACCAGAGACAACAGACAAGAGATGGTCTCTTATACCCGGTAATTTCACTAGTATTTATGAAATATATGTATTCAGTCCTTATATAAACAATTACCTAACTAGATGAACAATCACGAAGAAATATCATCCAAAAAAGTCCGAGCCGCTTAACACATACCTACCTACGTTGGTTTATTTTTAATTTAATGATATAAAATTATTCATTAAAATTTTGACCTAGAGGCGTCATTAAAAAAGTACAAAATCAAAAGCACAACCGTGACAATGAATGAAAATTCTGCCCAAATGACGTGATGGGCAGACTTTTGCCGCGCACAAATTCGAGTAAGATTGTGCATGTGCAATGTGTGTAACACACACACACAGTTTATTGTTTACCTAAGATTCAACATTCTATATGCGTTAGTGGCTTTATCAAGCCTACAATTGACTGGTTATTGAATCACCGTTTTCCAAGTGGCAAAGATTTATCATCAATAGGTAGCTTCTAGCGTTCCGGCGACAGATTGGTGCAATGGTTTCATGGAGCGCCTGGTTTTGTGTCCTTGTGTACTCTTCAACGGTCAAGTCACACAACATTAACCATAATAATAAAGTAATCGCAGTAAGGAACCTTAGACTTGGCACGTCTTTGTCTTGATTTCATTACTTTTTAGAGATAATCCAGCAGCAGCAGAATGTTTTTGAGGGGATTGTTTTTACTCCAAGTCTACAGGAACAATACCTCCTACAATCCCATAGAACGTATGTGTCGCCTTTTACTAACTGGTTCGTGATGCTAGTTTTATTGCAAACAATAAAAAGTGTCAATTTTAGCCGAATTTATTATTTTATATTATGTATTATATAATAAAAAACATTATGTATTATATAATCTCAGTTCGTAGTAAGTAAGTCGTAACTTCGTTCTTAAGTTATAATTTCGCCCTAGATTAAGAAATGTGATTGGTGTTTTTTATATTTGTAACCTGTTTTTATGTTTATATAAAATAAATAAAAAAGGGAATAAATAGCTTACTTACCGGTTCGGTGAAGTTCCATCGTGGTCATCTCTAGATTCTGTATCTGTAAATAAGGAAACGTTGGTATCATTAATACTGAGCTTGTTAATATTTGTGCTAGTACATAATAAGAAGTTTTTATCCTATTTAATTGAAGTTTTTAGTACATATTTTATAAGTTTTTATTTATTATTTATAGTATGGAGCGAACAACGAAATCTTTCGTTGTTCGCTCCATACTATTATGGAATTCTCTTCCCGTATCTATTCAAAATTCTCACTCCTTACCTATTTTCAAATCTCGTGTTAAATCATATTTCCTGTCTCTAATTCCCCCGTAATACTTCATACTTGACACCGGAATTTTAAATTTCTCCTCTTTTTCTTTCTCTTTTTATAGTTTGATAGCACTTATGTGAATGTATGTATATAATATTTCATCCAAGGTATATGCGTTGATACTGTTTATATGTATGTATTTGTGTATGTATGTTTTGAAATTATATTTATTGTATTTTATTATTTTTATATAACTTAGGTTCTAACTTTTGCACAGCCCAATTAATCATTATTAAGAAACTATCCTCTTCTGAAGGTTGTCTGGAAGAAATTGCTTTTTAGTAATAAGACCGCCTTATTTGTACACTTTTTGTTCTGTCCATGTTTTCCCTTGTAATATGTTTTATGTGCAATAAAAGTTTATTATTATTATTATTCACTCTATGCCAATTAATCATTAACATAGGTCGTCCAATGATTGAAATTTTAATGGTCGGTATAATTGATCGCTTTTTATGTAATCACTTATTTAACCAAATAGGGGTTCGTTTTTTTTGTTAGGTATTATTCATGTATTAAATGTGATCAGGGTGATTTCACTTTTTCTAAATGTGACTACGTCACAAATGAACTGTTGTTAAAAAATTGGGACCAATTAGTTCGAATTGAAAATGTACTCGGAAAATGCAACATTGTTTTATAGCAACACATAGATAGGTACATATATTATGAAGCTTTGTCAACTATTTACTTAAGAACCTATTGCAGATATTGTAATACCTGTGAAACAATTATTTCTGCTACTTCCTAGAAGCGAAGTTTTATTTGAATAAGACCATTAGTTTGCTCGCGGTTCAAGAACAATAGCATACACATGCAGTAACCTTGAGGTGTTCTCCAGCGGAAAACTGAGCGTGAGTCACGAGGCGTGACGTCACTATCAACATCACATACTACTTATTTTAGTTTTTAATTTAGTATATGGATGTGACGGGGGATACCTGCAGTTTATGTTCTTATCGGCAGTTGTGAGTAAATATTTACTCAATTGCTTATCGCTGGTGGAGGCTGGATGAGGAAATCGAGTGAAAAGGATATCTAGTTCAAAGTTTGGAAGACCTATGTCCAGCAGTGAACTGCAATACCTTTAGAGAGTGAGAAATGTTTATACAAGTTTAAACGCGCGAACTCTACATATATAGCGTAACCACATTCAATATTTTAAGCAGTTATTGCATAATACATGATTTCGGTTTTAAGTCCTGATTCAAGGGTTAATTTTTGGGAGAGTTCAATTAATTTGTCGGTTGATATTATTTTTTTATATATATTTTTATATTGCATTTGATTCGCTACCTACTGAATTTTGTTAAACATATGATTTTACAAAACTTATCAAAAACCATCTAGAGAGTTTGTTATGCCTGAATTAGAACTAAAATGACAATACAATTTTATTAATGTTGCACTACTTCAAAATTGTTAAGTACAGTCAAAAAGCAGACTTTCCCCAACAATTTTAATAATTCGATGGTCCCTCTAATTTCTAAACTATGGGGCTAATACAATTTAAATAAAAAAGATGTACACGACCATGAAATCCAACAATGAAATTTAGTTTGAACGATTTCTGGTGTGTGTTTTTTTACATCATAAACGGTGAACCACTATTAATTTCTTATTAAAGCTGTAGTTGGTGCCTAAATAAATAAAAATTATTTTATTTTATGATACTTGCTGCTGCGGAACCCTCCACGGGCATGTTACACTCGCGCTTGGCCAATTTCTTAAGTATAAGATTTGCCATGGACATTATATACTAAAAAAATGTAAATGTACTAAACCAATGTCACTGTAATGCAGCTATGTAATAATGCTTACATAATATGTATTTGTCATTAATAAAGTTACGGAAAAAACCTTGGTATTCGCATTTTAACCTTACAACATCAATTATTGTAATTTTAGTTCTAATTCACGAAACAGTAGTAAACACAGTGTGCTGTGCTGTCATGCCAGTGTGTCATGTTTTTATGATATTAAATATAATAGCGTCTACATACGTAGGTACCGTGTTTTTCAAAGATCATTTAGGAATTTAGACTCTTATACAAAATCGGGGTATGAGATGCAGTACTGCGAATACTGCGAAGGTAAATCCCTTCCATTGGGACGTAAACGCTGGTTGAATAATAAAATCTAGTGTACAACAAATTATTTTTTCTCTAATGAAATTTTAAAGTGCAATTCATTGATGAACTACGAAATCATTATAAGTAATCGTGGACGACGATCCAACAATTTTGTTATAAGGAAATGTAAATAGACACTTCACATTATGTTATCGACAAAAAGGTTAAAAAATATACGGCAATACTATTGATTTCATTCAGATCACGTTACCTTTGCTTGCTTTATCTTAAACATAACGACAAAAACTAAATTCGGAGGCACGGGAAGTATCTCATTTAATATTCCGGGCTGTAAGCAAATTTTTCGGCTAAAAATAGCTCGTGGAATCAGCAAGGACCAAGTTTTGCGTCATCTACCCCCGCCGGGTTGGTATTCTCCCCGATTGAAGGTTAAGTGGAGAGGGGGGAAGTTGGAGAGATAGGGAGATGTGTGGGTAGTGGCGCATGCGCGACTTACCGCCTACGCGATATAATGTCAAAGGGCAAACCCGGGAGACCTGGACTTTAGGATATACAGCCCAGCAAAATTGATTTACAACATCCACAGAATTAAGGTCATTCGCGTGTCAGCTTAATGTATTTTAGCAGGCGAAACATAACGTTGTTAAGGATAGCTCTGAAAGAGATAACCTAATTTGGATATGGAAATGGAATCATTTTGCGAGGAAAAAATATAACAAGAATTCTTCACAAATGCACGTACTGACATACTCGCGCGTACTAGTACATTAACATAATATGAAGTCATAGTATTTTAAATTGACATAAAGATAATGAAGATTGATGGCGTAGTGGCAAGTGTTAATTAATGCATTTGATTCATGGGCAAATGAAGCAACTATCAGAATGGTCGGTTATCTGATGGGTTCCCGATCGACCGAAATATTGTTTCCCTTAGTGCTACAGAAGATACATACGTCTGCATTTAACCTGCGTGATGGGTTGCGATCCGAATGTCCGATGGTAATGTGAAAACCTGTGATTTTGTTAGTTCAACACTCTAAAAGACAAACTATTTCATCTTTTATTTTACGAAAAACATTTTTTTTTTTTTTTGATTCGCAAAGAATGGCTGACGCCTTCTCATTAAACCTAAAACCTTTAATGATACTGTTATCTACCACTCTTCTGCCTAGCGTGGCGATAAAGGATCGCGAAATAAATCTGTCTCAGACAGTTGGAATCATATATTTTTTATATCATTAAGCAATTTTAGAGCAGTGTGATGTATGAAATTCTAACTTTCATCTTTTGGAACGCAGCAAACCTTAGCAATAGTCTGAATGAGAAGAAAGAAGGCAGAATGTATCATTAGGCATTCTACCTAAAAACATTTTATGTAAAATCTTGCCAAGACGACCAGATAAGGTTTACCCTGTGAAAAAGATATCAGATCCCATGCATAGTGAAGATTCTTAACAGCGAAGCCATACGTATTTACTGATATGTAGAAGTTGGGGTCAATAGAGTTAGGCCGTGTAGATTCAGAAGCTTGGCTTTGGTTTTCCCAAGGATTTCTTGGGTTCCAAAATTTGTTCGCTGTTACTTCTTATATTAAAACCACATCCATATCTATTATGTTCCAAAAAACTTCCCAATATAGTCGCCATATTGTTGAGTATAAACAAGTCAAAATGGCGGGCTAGTAGAATTAGCTTAGTTTAGCCTGTTCAAACATTGTGTGTAAGTCAATTGTTGGTAATTAATAACACGAGACAAATGACCCTGGTCATCCGATACCTTTAGACTTGTGGTTAGCTAAGGACGTTATGCTTCATGATATAAGAGGATGTACCTTTATAATGTTACACTAGGAATGTACTGATATATTATTTTTTAAATCACTTAAAATGAGTTGGTGTATGTTTAACCTGAACTCTATCAGGGAGAGTTTGAAAACCTAGGTAAGGATCTACAAAGTAGGACAATATCCTAAAATTAGAGGTTAAAGGGACAGAGAAATCCCTTTTTGTAATATCCTACTTACTTTATTTAAGAATTTTGGTCTGAGAACCAAAGAGGGATACTTCGTTAGTCCATTCAATTAACAGTTCAGGAAAATTTAAAATATCTAAATTTCTGTGGAAACCCATGGGTTTTTAAATGTATGTTAATTTTTTTGTGCCAGACCAATAGTACGAAAGAAAAAAGGTATTAACTTGTGTGACTAACAAATGACAGTAACTTCTTTAAACCGGATTAACATCTTCGTTGGATTGAATATTTATTTTAACAGCTGCATGCACATCTACCGACCTATATTTTAATTTTACTTTTATTGATTTAACTGAACTTACTATTGAGTTTTATTATGATTAACAGTCATTTTATGCTCTTAGACATTATTTACTGCTACTAATAACAGCCCGCGACAAGAAACTGTGTATTTGGGAACTTCTTCACGATACTGTAGCATTTTTTCATAGTCTCCAAGCTTAACAGATGGATTGGAGGTGGAATTACTAATAAAAGTTTAGGTTGAGCGAGAGAGAGCCCTATTTCCATTAACTGTGTTTTATTTATTTACTGTTTTGTAATTGGTAATGTTGGTTAGGTTATAGCGTCTCGCGCTCTATTTTTGTGTGTCTGCGGTGCGTCTAGTCAAATCAAAATCCATGAATAATCCGTATAATTATTTATGTACCTTGGGCTATTTTACCCTGCGAACCGAAGTAAATTTTAACCAAGAGCATGTTAAGAGCGTTGAAAATTGAAGTTTGAGGTTACTTAACAGCCTCCTTGGTCTATTCGCCTCTGTGTTAAGGAGAACGCATAGAAAGTCACTATGCGATTTTACCAGTTTGATAGGGACGTTGCAGAGCGAATCACCTGAATGTCTCAAAATGAAAGATAATCCTTGGTTCGGTGAGCATGTTAAGCAGTCGGTATTGCCAATATGGTGATGGAAAATGATGGATGGAAACATCAGAGGTTTAACTGAGTTATATAAACTCCCACACCAGGGTTGCCGGTTGGTCGGATCTTTACTACCTACTATATAAGAAGCAAATTATAATTGTGCGATACCGGAGGTTGTTACAAATACGACACATGTATCTATGTTAAACGTATGTATGTAGAAGGTATCTATCTATATACGTATGGGGTGTTTATGTTATGTATATGTTTGATAAAATTATCATAGAAGCCAACACGTGATCTGTTGATAGTAAATAGATTTGCCTTCTATAACGATATGCTTTTGATACTATGTATTTACTTCCGGTATGACCTACTTATACATACTCGTATATATCTGAATATATCTTGCATGGAGATGTGTTGCCGACATCCATTGCCAAATGACAATATTTATTGATATAATGATGTCATGAATCAAGATGATATCGTATGATGATACCTTCGATCATACAATATATAGGATGTTACCTACAAGGACTAAATAATAAATATCCACTGACATTCACACAGCGCCAAGTTAAGCGTGAAGCCTGTAGTAGTCTATTATGGGTACTAAACAACGGATAAACATACTTTTATATTTTTTTTTGTAATTACATACATATTATACATAGAAAACACTCAGACCATTACAAACAGACATGTTTATGCACACAAATGTTTGTACTGCCCGGGGATCGAACCCGGTGGAGGGTGGAACCCTAGGTGTTGCAGCCGACGTCTCAATCGCACCACCAAATTGATCGTTGTGCTGGGCGGATTATGCATTCCACGCGGTGATTAGATAGTGTATACATAAATTATAAATAGGTCATATGACCTATACAAAAGTAAATAATCAGTTAAGGACGTGATATTCAAACTATTAAAGAAATAAACTTGTTTGCAATCTTAATTAATAACTATGTGTTAGGGGATAACAATATTTTTTGGAAATAAACGAATGAACTACTCATCATCATCATGCATCATTGCATACATGCATGACAATACTGCAGATATGACGATAATGTACTGTGCACTCTGTAAGGATGGTTGCAACTTATTACACTTGAACTTGTTACTAACCTTTAAAAATAAAGTGTAATAATATTGTTGCTATATGGGGGAGACCTATGTCCAGCAGTGGACTGCGATAGGTTGAATAGGAAAATATTGTTGCTTAACAAATCAAACATGCCTTTATTTTTTGGGTATCTTCTCTCGCAGGTCTTGACACAAACAAAGCATCGGTAACTCAGTAATAATATAAAGTTGGATTTAGTTTTAATTAATGTGATTTTTTATATTCAGATTCATACATACTGTACTAGGATCTTAGACCTGAATTGCAGCAGTTGAGATGAGTTTGTACAGATTAATTAATGAATTGATGTAATGACATCAAAAGATAGATCCGAAAAGATCTATGCCCAGCAGTGGACTGTGAAAGATATAAAGTGAAGATAGCTTCGGTTCCTATATTAAGCTAGTAACTTAAATTAATACAATTGACGTAGCAAAAAAAATCAGTGTTAGTTTTAAATTATGTATGCCTTCTATATTTCTATAAACACTATGTAAGTAAATAAAATAAAGAAATGTTTAGTATTATGCAGTCGCGTACACTACCATATAAGCAAATAAGCAGTGCATAACCTGCGTTCTCCGACAAACCTGTAAATCGTCATCATATAAAACCTCTCCTTATTTTCCCTATATCTCTTAAACGAAATGCGATCTGCAGTCAACAACAGTATTATTTTTTACGAAAAGGGATTCAAATGATTGTTTTTGCGATTCATATCATTCACTTTGCATACCCTGCTCATAATCTTCGTGCACGTCACTGGTATTGTTACCTACTTCTAGCCTTTCTGAAAGTACTCCGACATCCCTGGCTTATTTTGATTGAATCAATGGACTAGGATTGTACTTTGAATGAATAGTAAGTGACACGTATGTCCTTCAAGGTTGCTCTGGTCACAGATAGTAAGAACTGCGGGACAGACCGAAATTGTTGTCATGAATCATATCGGGTTAATTGGCTGTATCCTTCATGTAACCTGTTTGTACTGTTTTTTTTATATCAATTGATTGTTACCTCTTACTGAGTTACTAAAGTTGGAAAATAGATTTAACCTTTATTAGTACGTAAAAATATCTTTCTCTATCTTTAACCTATTGCAGTTCTGCTGGACTCAAGTATCCCATTTTGTTTCAAATATACCGGTCCTTAATAACAAAAATATTTAAAAAAAATTAACCAAGTGCGATTCGCACTCGCCCATGTTGGTGGTGGTTATGCAGCGGCAAGTAACATATTTGGGGGCACACTTTTCTCCACTTTGGAAGTCTTTCGCGCAAACTATTTAATTTAAAAAATAGATATTAGAAATGACAACACATTGATACCGAACACGTGTGGGTACGATGAAAATAATTTCAATGTATGGGGAACCCCAATTTTTTTTCATTTTCTTGTCAAATCCTCATAGCGTTTCCCAGAAAATGCTTACAATATTTGAACAATGTAGTGCAAATACTTATGGAGAAAAAAGGGTGTAAGGTGACGGACAGACAGACATACATGAACGAATCTATAGGTTCCGTTTTTTGCCATTGGCTAAGGAACCCTAAAAATCAACCGATTTGGTGTAAACGTCGATTGTAAGTTTGGCTGAAAGTTTGTTTTTAAATATGCTCAGGGAACACATCTAGTACGGGGTTCGATCCCTGCAAATATTAAAAGTATTGGTGTGCATGAACATTTCTGTTTGCAATGTTCTGGGTATTTTCTACATATCTCTATAGGTATGTCGTTTACCTATGCAAGGTACTTAATTTTGGAATTAATTGCAGTGTATGAATGTCCGATACTTCTTTAACCAATCAAGGTAAGGAATCATTTTCAAAACGCATCTTTTGTTAAATAGATTTTTCTACAGAGTGTAAGACAAAATTATTAATCTAGCTGCTCAGTCTTTATTTATTATCCCGTGCAGCTGGAATGTTACGTTCAACATTTTTGGCTATAAGTATCTCGTTCGCATTGGGTTTTACTTAAGACTAAAACTACGCTTGAAACAAGAGATGGAAATAAAGTTGCGTTGTTGATTTATTTCAAAGATTGTCATCGTTGTAAGAAACGACTCAATTTGTTTTTTTTTTTAAGATTTGGAAGTAGGTAATTATGGAGCTTATTTGGTGTTTTGAATACTTATAGCATTACATTGGTAAGCTTCTATCTGTAAATAACAAACACTTACTTTAACATAATATTATTATATTATAAATAGATCTGTTTTAATATTTAAATTACAATTAGTCACATTTAACTATGTTGCTTTTTTAAGAGGTATTCTAGTCACATTTGTCTGAATTTCCTTGTAGTGTTTATCCGATTAGGGGCCATATATATAACTGCCTTTTTCCGCCTTCATACTTATGCTAATTAATAAAAAAATATAATTATAATTCTTCAAACAATAACGAAGTACATGAAAGGAATGAAGAAACTTATATTTTCAGAAAATATTATATGTTCACTTTATAAAAAAAATAAGACGCTGATCATAAAATGGCCACTTCTTACCATACGCAACTGTCGAATTGCCATTGACTTACCGCGTAAGATTCGAAGAAACACCAACACAACCCTACGCGGAGACGTGAAACAGAAATAAATAAACGAGCATGCATCGTGCTGTTGCTAGGCGCGCTCAAGGCCTCCGCGACCCTGGCCGTGCCCCTCCGCGCGCATGTGCAAAGCGCAAGCTGCATTGGCCAAACGCACACAACTATAGAACACACATACAACCAATGTAGGGTGGCCTTGCGGATTGGACGGACGTTTTTGGGTAAACGTTCCAGGTACTAAGTCGGTTATGTAAACTTTTTATGTGTCACGCCCCCTAGTTTTCGGGTCAGGATGATTTGTCTTGAATTTTGGGAGTTTGGAGTTATGTGGAAGAAATTGTTAATGTTATTGGGATTTCTTAATACTAGTTTGCTGCATTAGCAAAATAAGTTCATTTCATTTTTAAATGCTAACCAATAACTTTTTCTTTTAGAGCGATTAAATGCTTTGTATAGGTAAACATACTCGGCTCTAATTTTATTAAGATGCACTTCGAAAAGCACTAGTCAAGCAAGCTCGTAAAAGGACCAAATAAAAGGATCACTAAAGAACCAAATTATTAATACCTGCATTTTAAATGATAATTTATTTTTACTCCATATAAACTACCATTGATCTATTAAAATGTTCCCAAATTCATTTACATTTACAAAGAACATATCAAACAGTATACAGTCCTATAAAAACAAAATTGTTGGTCACTCTCCCTATGTGTAATCACGGGAAGGGCGTGAGTATGTGTTAGTGCCGATTGATTGATGATGAAATACATTGCGGGCGGTTTACACACACGTATACACACCGGCTTTGGTCTAAACAGGGAAACTGGCAACGCATCAGAGCTGTGCATTTGTTCAAGTTAAACATACGTTTTCATTGTGCATTTATCTATCATTTAGATAAGTAAGATGGCTGCCATGATGCTTATCCATGAAATGAGAAATTTAAGAGAAATTGAAAATTGTTGATATATGTAAAACAATATGTTCATGTATATAATTTATTTCGGAAAATAATAAGAGTATTAAAAAATAATTTAAATAAAATGCAAATAATTAATTAATCGTTGATTGCCTAATTAGTTTATTGTAATATTTTGATAATAATTAAGATAGCTCGATGACTTGTATGTACGCCAAAAATACCGACATTTTTAGTTATACAAGATCAATCTATATATACGAGTATATAATGTTATTTCAATTGTAGTTCTGAGTCATTAACTTACCTATGTAAACAATTACATAAATCTGATGTGCAGAAACAATAGGTTCTATCTTTATCCACATCTTACGAAATAATGCCATAGTTCTTTACTTCTTATATATAACAACAAGTAAGTATTGCAAAAAATACTCCAGAGATAAGATAACGATCAGTACCTATGCAAACAGGACTACATACTTCATATTGGCCTATTAAAAGCACCGCTAATCTAAAGACATTCAAAAAAATCTGTCGGTTCCGGGTAATCTCCGAAATGGCTACAACGATTTTAACGGGACTTTTTTGGCAGGAAGCTGATGTAATCAGGATATCTTAGGCTACTTTTATTTTCGAAAAATAAATTAATGTTGTTACTGCGGAAGAATATTTTGTACCGCGGGTAATACAGTGGGGCACAACTTGTCTTAAACTAAATCTCTTAGGCATTTATTTTAATTCTCTGAGTAACTCACGTACTAAATAAAATTAAAAAGAAATATCCACTGACATTTACACAGCGCCGTCTAGTCCCAAGTTATGCGTGAAGCCTGTATTATGGGTTCTAAACAAAGGATAAACATACTTTTTTTTTTTTATATATACCTATTATACATAGAAAACACCCAGACCATTACAAACTGACAAGTTCATGCACATAAATCTTTGTACTGCCCGGGGATCGAACCTGGAACCCTTGGTGTAGTAGTCGACGTCAACCGCTACACCAAATGGGTCGTACTAAATTTTATATTCAAAAATTGTTCAACATTTTTTTATTCTACCACATAGGTATATTGCAACAGGAAAATCACATCTGATTTATATAGGTTGATATGACGTTATAAATATACTCTTCATATATCTGCCCACGTTTATAGGTACACGATTCTGGATGGCTGACGTGAATGTCATTATGAAAATGTAGCTTACAAATGATGATCACGATTTGAGTATCAGATTATATTAACTAAAATATCCTAAGATTAGCAGCAGATCATAAGCAGTCGGGAACATAGTTAATGTGCCTTCCGAAGCACATACGGACTCGATAACAATATAGGTAACATATTTTTTTGGGAGCGTCGGTGGCTCAATGGTGTGGACTGTGCCCTCCTACCGGGAGGGCTGAGGTTCAAATCCCCCCACGTACCAATGTGATTTCGAATTTTCGAAATTATATGTACGTTATCCGACGCTCTTACGGTGAAGAAAAACGTGAGGAAACCTTCAAGCACGTCGAAGAGATTCAAAGGTTGTGTGTGAAGTCGTTCAATCCGTACCGGGCCCGCGTGGACGACTAAGGCCTAATCACCCTATACGGGTAGGCTCGTGCCCCTCGGTGGGGACGTTTAATGAGCTGATGATGATAAACATACTTTTCGGTCTCCCATCCAAAGATCGATATCCGCACGTGCTAGCCGCTACGATATTATTATGCATTATAACAAATGCGTGTATGTTTTGATTTCACGATTTTCTTACATGAGTCACGCACGACTTTATACCCAACGGGTTAGAGATACAGGGACAGTTAACAAATAATAGGTAAAACTCCAGTCTGCATTCAATACTGTGATTCATGCGTGATTCACTCATATGCATGGTGACGTGGAAAAATAGGGTGGTGGTTTTTAAAGTGCAAACACAAATTAAGGAGGAGGTATTACTTATGAACAATTTGAGAGCATGATAGTAACTATATGAATCATCATCACCAGCTCATAAACGTCCCCAACAAGGGGCACGAGCCTACCCGTACAGGGGCCCAATGCGCAGTGCGAGCCAATCCGCTTCTTTACGCACACACAAACGAAAACCCTTGAATCTCTTCGTAGGCGTGCGCAGGTTTCCACACGATGTTTACCTTCACCGTTAGAGCGTCGGATATACGTACATATAATTTAGAAAATTTAAAAAAATCATAGGTACTTATTTCACATACCTACACGACAGAAACAAAGATTACAAGACTTTTTGAAAGGCTACAATCAGGCGATCATGTCACGAAATAGCGATCTTTAAACAACCTGCTTGATACATACATAACTATTTATTTAATATCTCCATAGAATGTTAACTATTTGGGAACAGTGGAAAAGAAATCAAAATGACGTAATTGATATGGTATATTTTGGTCACAAGATACTACTAAATTGTATCTTTGTGGAACTCTAATTTTTGTCATTATTTTCAAAGTTCTTTGCAAGAATAAAAAGACATGTTTGTTAGCTGTGTTATTCGATTTTAAATGTCAAAATTACAATGAATGTCAACAACCTGAATCATTTAAGTATTGTGGAGCATGGAATGTTAAAAGAACACACAAAACGTACAAATAACTACACAAAATACTCTTTGAAGATTTGGTCTTAAATATTTAAGTTATTTTCCCGTCCCAAAATAATTGAAAATTCTTAATATGAATGTCCAGCTTTGAAATATATCTGTATTGATTATTTTGGAGGGGTTTTATGAAACACAAGTTACTTACTGCTCGGCTGTTTGGCCGGGTTAATTTTTTTTTTTCGCTAGACAGTTGAATTGGATGATTATGGATAGTATGTAATTGGATAAAGCATTGTAAAGACCTAGGATTTAAAAATAGTGTACACGAGTTCTGAGTCAAGGATAATTATTTTTATAATATATGTAACTAATTTATTTGTATTTTGTGTTGTTAGCGAGGTCTGGGTTATCCAGGCCTTAGGTATACCATGCTTTGCATTCCAGTTTTCAGTTCAACCCGCATATTGCATTGCTCAAACAAATTGTCGATGCCGCTGCATTAGGTTAGATGGTGGGACTGAGCTTAATATTTTTCCGTTACCACTCCGACGACCGGCCATATCGGTTGTTAGGTATTTGTCGTACGTGATAGTCAATCGATCGCCGTAGCTCCTACGCCAATAAGCCCTTATTACAGTCAGTCGTTACTCTCTGTATTTTCTAACGCAATGTTATTTTAGGTGTTTCTAGTTAATCACAGAATTGTATACATTTATTGGGTACTAAGCCAAACATTTACACCGACATCTACATTGTATTACTTCTACAAGTCTTATGTATGTGTTTTGCACAAACACGTTATCGGTGTGCGAATGCAGTGCAGTGCGCTATGCAGGCGCCGAACGTAATGGATTGGGTGATCGCCAGAAACAATATAAAATCTATTAATTTATACGTGGCTTATTAACTATAGTAGATTTTAGATGCATAGTGCATGTGTTCATTGGTAACAAACTGACAGTAAACATATTGTGAAATGGAAAGTTGATGAATAGTTGACAAAATTACCGGGACCTATAAGAGACCTCACATCTAGGTTTAAATTTGTTCAAATGAATTTTGATTTAGGTACCAAAACTATGTAAAGAAATATGTACAATATAAGTTAAACTCTAATATAACTAAAATAATTTTGTCGAACAAGTAAATATTCTAATCATTAGAGTTTCTTCCAATGATATGCTGTATATAAAGGTAGATACGCCAACCGTGCCTCAAAAACACACCGCCGCAAGAGAGTACAGTTTGTTCTCTTTTGTTTAGGTACGAATTCGAAATATGTGTATGTGTGCTGTCACTGCATTTGGAATTCTTTTTTTTATTGTTTTGTGAGGTTATCACAAATCTATACTTTTTATATCATTGGTTTCTTCATATAAATTCATTCCTTTGCCTAATCCAATACAGTGAAATAAAAATGCCGTCGCCGTTGAATAACATTGAAAATTTTTTCGCTATCGAAGCTTGTTTCCAACACTTGACGTAAATAAAAAAGGCGATATGGTATCTATATAATTTATTTATCAGCATTAATGGTAAATATCGCGACACGTGGGAGCGCTAGTAGCACAAACACGCTTTGGCAGACATCATTGTTTATTTATTGTCATCGCTATCACACTGACCGCACGTCTCAAGATTTTTTTACATTGTATCCGTATCACCATAATGATATATTTATTGGAATAATTTCCTGAGAAGGTAAAAGGCTTCATTAATCTGAAGTTAGCCTACTCGTACATCCTGTACATTTATTTTCTCAGGTGTTTTTTGTGTACAGTGACGTACCAAGTTCTAACCTAGGCGCGGGCAAATGTTTTAGGCTCTTTGACAGTGTGTTTTGGCCTTCTAACTCTTATGGGTGCAAGGTCGCGGGCGGTGGCCCGCTTTGCCCACGCTTTGCTACGTTGTATAGTATAAAAAATATTAAATGTGAGTTATCAAGAAACTATCTAAGTAGCCATTTAAGCGAGGTATTTTAGGTATCTCTTTAAGCTCTACATTGGTTTTAAAAAGATGCGCTAACTGCTAACTTAAAACTATCTTAAAACGGTCACTTGAGTCCTCTCAGGAAGTCTGCGTAAGGTTTTAGCAGTCTCACATCTTTACTGTAGCTTATGAGAAGATGAGAGAATTCATCTATCATTCATCGGTCGTCACTCATTTCATCAATAATTAAATAAAAAAATATTTACTAATACCGAAGGCAGCATAGTCTATGACTTTAACCTGTTTCAAAAGGAACGAAATATAAAAAATAGGTGCTCTTCTACATAATATATAACATATATCTTTATATATCTTCTCTAAATTCAAGGATAAAAATCCGGTTTTTTAAGAACAGTGTAACCTTGGCTAACGCAAGTATAACAATTGTAAATAAACAAACGCGGCGGCCATTTTGGCGGCCATGTTTGCGAGGAGACGTCAACATGACGCGTCGTCAGCTGATAGCGATATGCGAGTGAACACATGGCGAGGAAATACTTGGAAATGTGGCCTCTTAGATATTTTATACCACATAAAAGAATATAATGCGTCAAAGATTTTTAATAAGAGATTTTTAACGAGATATAAAATTATAACATTTTTCAATATAATTTATTAACACTGGGTTATATTATGGCTAGTAAGCACCCAAGTTTATGTTGCAAGTTTTGAAATTTTAAAATAGCTCATAAAATAAAATAGGTCTCTACTTAGACAATATTCTACATCAAAGACTTTAATTGTAATTACTGTTAATTTTAAATAGTTTTGTAAGCATTTTCTTTTCCTGAAGTTAAATCGGTACCTAAGTTTGTGATTTGGTTATCCCATTTGTTTGCGTATTTAAACGAAACATAATAAACATCGAGTTAATGTTATTCTAAATATCAAATTCTAGTTGCAATAAATCAGAACATTGATCAGAAAGGGTAAATAATACGAGTAAAACAAGATGCATAGACGATACACGCTTTAAAAAATAGTATTATGAATTGGAAGCATAAGACGAGTGATTGTTGTGGTAAAGGTACTGTTGGTGTCTTTTTTATAAATAAATTAACGAAAATGTCGAAAATAGATGGGTATACATTAGACAGTTATAATAAAATACAATTCTGGGAATCTTTTGATTGAACTTTTGATGATTGTAAAATAACATTAAGCTAGGCTTGGAACAGATAAATTATTTCGGGTATTCGGTTCATCCGGTTAAGAGACTAAGTTGGCTTACTCAGTTATTAAAATACTCGCATTTATTATTTATCTTATGGAAATTTAATTTCAGGCCTGATACGAAACGATTTTTCCTATGGTAAGCACTAAGCGGATTCTGAAATCATATGGTCCGGTGATTCAACAAATCGAGCTGGACAGGCTACTTTTAGAAACAAATAAGTCCTTTTAAAACATTAATCTATACAATGACACGTATATCTTAACACTCATTTCTTTATGTCAATCTTGAAGTACTATAAAAATACAAAAACTTTTATTCATTGATTATAAAATATGACCAATAATGTCCTTCTGAAGAAATCTGTTCACCTGGAATTTACATTAAATTGGGTAACTATAAAAAAGACAAGTTGAATATCATAATAAGCATTTGTATTGTTACTGAGCACGTGGGTATAAGTTCAAGGATCTTAAGATCATCATGTAGGCGGTACCCATCTAAGCACAAGTCATAGATCTTTGAAAGGCAATATAGAAGATAGTAATTTAAATTTACAGAACTAAAAATTGCTGCTAAAACATTTTGATATTCCTGCGAGCAACGGGAAACCCAACTGTATCTTTTTATGTAAGTTGTAATTAAAATTTTGGTTTGCACAAGCGTTATTACTTTTTCATATCGGTATATCTCCTTCAAAATTCTCGCAGTTATTATTGTCGCTATGCGCGTTACCATCTGCATAACCAGTCGCTTTGGATATAGGCTTGCTATTTCCATTATACGTTTATTATAGCTCACGGTCTGAAAGAAATGGTGCGAAACAAATAATAGCTCTTATAATGTTACGTGACCTTTCATGAGAAGGCCATTGAAATAGCATGTGATCAATAAACATGCACTTTATTGCTGAAAATGTTGCAAACCTAGTCATATATGTACGGCTAATAAGTTTAAAATCTGGTTTTAAATGTATAAGTCTCAATAGAAAATCTCCCGAAGTGTAGATATGTATATACCCATGATTTTCTTTACGGAGCTCTAAAGCACTATAAAATAAAATCTTCCAATTTAACCGGACATTTAACTACAACATTTAATGGAACAACAGAACATTTTAGTTTATCTAAAATGGACATTTATTCTTAGTGTCTGAAAACGTAATTGGGTTCTGTTAATGAAAAACGTCACTTTTTTATCAATTGTTCGATATATACGAAGTTTGCACTTAAAACTTGTAACTGGAGAGATAATTAATAATTGTCCATTGTTATTTAAGCTTGAGGAAAACTTGTCAAATAAATTACTACAGATGGATAACTTAAACCATTCTACACATACATGAGATATTGCAGGCGTATTTTATAGACAATCCGGGGGGCGATTAATTAACTTTTGTGTTAATGTGAAAAGTCTTGAAATAAATCAATGATAATAGAGAATACCATTGAAATATACATATATCCCTGTCAAGAATATGACTAGTACGTAACAACACCAACACGAAAATCCTAAACGTAGCACGTATCAAAAACTCGTGTAAAATTATAATGCTAACGATCTGCTACAACTAATATTAGGACCTATAAGATTTAACGTGCAAGAATTCTAAAAGCAGGCATACACGATCTGTACTGTATCCACGGACATGCGCCCGAGCAATGATTAACTTACGAAGAATTCATTTGAAGCGGCATAAAAAAAGCAGCGACGTCGGCTGGAAGCACCCGATCGCCTTGAACTCATACGATCGACATTTTTTGCGACTACAACAGGATACGTGCCACGACTGGGCCCTTCAGTGGCTAAGTTGATGCCCTTGATAAATTTTAGAATATTTTGGAGCTTGCGGCGCTCTCCAAGTCACTTTCGCGGTTAGTAGCGCAGGATGTGGATTTTTTTTTGCGTAGAAAGCTTTTCGAATTCATTCCCTTTGATTTTTAAGTGAAATGTAATGCGCAGTGATTATATTACATAACTATTTCATAATCTGTCATAGGCTCTTTGTTTGTATTAAGATGCTCTTTAATTATTTCTTAGTCAGTAATTTAGTTATTGATAACTAGTACAGTATTAGCTTAGTACCTATTTAAATGCTGATAAGAGAGAAACCTTTAGCAGTTCCGAGTCACATAGAGGACACAGAGCTAATGTTGACAGACTAGGTAATGCTTAAAACAAACATGGCCGCAAGTAGGTATACGTAACCGGCTTCAATAACATACGTATAGAGATCAATCTAAAACATAAAAGTTAAAAAAGAAATCATATTTAATTCTGGATCAGATTGCTTACTACGTAGAGAAATAAATAATACACGAATATTGACCAGGTGTCACTTGTCATTATCAGGAAGGGATATGTAATATGATGGTTTCAAACAAGCGGAAATTAAAGTATAAAATCAATAGATATATAATTTCGTACTTACCGAGCTGTGACTTTTGAAATTGCATAATTGATACATGCTGAAGCACCGAGGGCGTCGCCAGGAGTACGCACATCATCTGAACACCGCCTGACCACGGTGCAGGAAGCGCTGGCCTGCAAAAGCGAAGAATGTGATGTACGCAAACAGTATGGTGTTGCGGTACTGTTTCTATTATGTCGCGGCAATGTAATATCGCGCACGTCCCGCGCCCGTCCGTGAAGCACTGACGAGCCGCCTGCCGCCGGCCGCTCCTGCATTGCGGCGCGCAGTCGCACTCGGTCGCGCATGACCTTGGCATTGAACTTGGCAATGGGCCGCGGGGCGAGGGGGGCCCTGGGGGGATGATGATGCACCGGCAGGCGGCAGCTGCACCGCCTCTCTCCCGCCAACCTTCCGTCATCACCCGCCCGGTTTGGACCAACGATCACCGTTTCCCTTTTTATTTTGATGTAATGATAGAACGCTATTTCAATCTTGGATCGTTTTGATATGACGTATGTTATTTCGGTGGATGGAGCGGCAAGTGCGCAACCTATTAAATGGTTATAATATTCAACAAAAAAAACCGAAGAAATAAATCTTTGCACTGGCCACATGCGTATTGAATAATGAGATTTTTGTATAATTTATCCTACCAATGCCGGTACGTTCCGTATATTGTTCGTAAACCTGTTACTATTACTATGTTAGTTAACTCACGGATAATGTATGTGTTTGTAATAAATCGCGTTCTAATTTTATCGTATCGAGGAGCGGACATGTGTTTGAGTCGCGTTCGCCACTTCTGAAGTATTGCTTCGTCCAAGCGCGCGCAAAAACTGGTCGCTCTTGAGTTGGGTTACCAACCATCCGCCATCTTGCGAAGATTGTTCTATCTTTTTTTTAGCCGAAAATGAGTCGAGTGAAATTGTTACCGTGTTACACGCGGCATTGTCGGGCTCGCTCTTTTATTTGGGCAATCTTAGTTTCTTAATTATAACCTTGATGGTCGGGTTTGAATCACCGTATTTTGGGCGCCACTTTATTTATTGGTACTTAAGAAAACTTTGATTTTATGGGACCCTTTACTTGTATTACAATAATTTCATGACTACCTTTCCTATAATTTAATTGAAAGAAAAAATACTTAGTATTAACAGTTTAACTTGATAGTATTATGTTAGAGTATCTATATCTCAAAAGATAAACATGAATATAATAGAAGATAAGATAGATAAAATATCTTTCATTTAAGAAATCATTATTTACATTGCTAAAAAATGCTTTAGTCCTTTCCTTGAAATACACCATATGGTTGGAATAAATCGATAACGAGTTATTTCGAAAAAGTTCTAGCGCCTTCCAAATAGGTATGTAATCTAGACAATGATAAACTTTCCTGGAAAAACAGGTAGCAGCTTTTAGCTAGCCCGTACACGTGTCGGGATGGGTGAGCGGGCGGGAGGGACGGATTGGGGAACTGGGGATCGATGGCGCCTGGCGCATGCGCGATCAGCCTCCATTTTCCAGGCATCGGTGTTGCCCACGCTAAATAGAACCTGAAGCTTTTGACTGGTCATACTATAAAATGGAACTGTTGGAAGCTTCAATCAATCTACATTTTATATTCAAACTGCGAAGAAATGTAATGAAGATGTTTCACGCTTTAACAGTTATGTTTTTAATATTAATGGGGGTGCGAGAGGCAGAAGAATTATTGGATACTGGCATTTTCTTTTCAAGGATTACGGGCGTTATATTTCTGATTACCATCAGGGGGATAGTCTGCTTGATGGCTAAGTCGTTTCATGAATAAAGTCATGGTCAAAGATAGGTTTTCCAAAAAAAGGTCTATTTTTTAATCTAAAATGACAGAAAAAAAATCAAAGACAAGTTTATGGCATGCCTACTGGTGCTTCATTTAATATTAATCGGATTTTAAATAGAATACAAATATTTGAATCAATGAATCTGTCAGCATACACGACCCTAAATAGGATTGGTGGGTGTTAACGGTAACCATATCAAGGTAATAATCGGAACCACAGACATCCGAATATACAATTAGACTGGACAAGCCGCCAAGTTTATAGGCAATCCCAGTGTCGCAATTTCTTTTCGGTTCTTACCTGTGAAAAGTCATTATATTTCTTGGTAAATTTACTGATTCATTGCGATGATGGCTTGTTACAATTGCACAGGATGGCATTTTGGAAAAAAATGGTAAATTCTTCTAATATTCGTACGTCTTGACTCGTCTCACAGAGCGTAAACTGGCAACCAGTGTATGCTCGTTGAGCTTACATTTGTCGCACTTTAAACGCGGCTTGCCCCATCTCCTGTATTGGGAAATCTGTGATCGGAATTAACCCCCCATCCCTCTGAAGCATGCTAGGACTAATATTATAAGGTAATTCATCCGATCAAATACTGTTTGGATTCTGCTGAACTTTCTATCAAATGCGCTAGCCACCACCAACTCCTGATTACTTAATTTCACTGATATTCGAAGAATTATTTACTATATTACCGACCCTGTCTTATAGTACCTATATACGAGTAAGTATATAGTACTTACTGTCTGAATACGGTGTCATATAAGTACTTACCTATATGCCTATGTATTTCTGATTTAATCTCCCCTACCTGCGAGATTGGAAATGTATCTGTATTACGTACTAGTCTCACCTAAGGTCCTTTTGAAATTAAGATCTTTTCATACATAAATTCACTCATAGGCATCTCTATAAAATCTCTATAAAAGGTGCATATCCTTTAAACTTGACTTCTTAAACCTAAGCTGGGGTTCAATTAATAAGTGATTTAGATGAATGACGGGTTCTCATCATATAAAGTGCCAATGGAGCCCAAGGGACCAAAGTCACGATCATAAACGAGGTTCTGGCAATACAAATCCGACCAGCAAGTCCAGACACAAAACCGGTTCCTGGTTTCGTGTCTGCACTTGCTCGGTTGGGATGCCAAACTGCTTTTAAAAAGAAATAAGATTCGCTCTGAAACTTATTGCATGTCAACAAAAGTATTAAAAGTGCGCCAGTTTATATCCATCATCGTGACGTGATCTCAATATAATGTCAGAAAATGTGTGGGAAATGAAAAGTTTTGACAGATCGGATAAATCTTCTGTGTGGATCATTCTGTTAACACCTCTTTTATGAAATTCATTGGTAATACTTTACTCTAGCAGCGAACGCTATACACCAGAACTAAAAATTAATACTGGCCAGAGTACGTACAACGCAATATTTCATTACGAACTTGCGGGCCGCAAGCCCTAAAGGTCGAAATAGGTCCTATATTTACCTAAAAGTAGGTGGGGTTAGCGCATAAGCCTAACGCGTCGGCCATCATCTGACGTCACAGTCTAACACCCACTCAATTTGATGATCTGTACCACGCGCTTGCGATACGTTTAGTTATGCAAGCGATTGCCGTTTTCCTCCTATACTTATAGTAACTACAGTCGTTACTTAAACACCATTTTGTTAAAGAACATCTATTTTAACAGACGTATTTTAAACGTGATAACCGTTTAAAATTAGTTAACAACAGGTTTTGCTTAAAAAACAGTGCTATTTGCCTGAGGCGTACTATTTTGACCACATTTCGCCAAAGAAATTCTAATATTGGTACGTGCCCATACCTATCAATAAGTATGAAACTAGATTGAAGCATATCACTAAACATTAGGTGAATATAGGTTTTAGAGCGTCAAGCAACAATTAGTATGGATTATCGTAAGATTTTCTATGTCTATTTTCCGTTCGGAGTAACAAGATTTTCCATAAGCAACGAGTTGTGCACGCATTATGTGTAGGTAGTGTACTTGAAAATCTCCAATTTGTGACATAAATATAGAAAAAAATTAAGAAAAAAATGTAAACAAAATCTGTGCATTTCAAAAAAAAGTATTATTAAATTGGTTCGCCTAAAAAAATACCTCTTTATCTTCTAAACGTACCTATCTTCCACAGTGAGTATCCACACTATCAACCGATCAAAAATAATCTTCTCGAAAATACCTATGGGTATTAGATTATTTTTTATTCGTGCCTTTATAAACAAACCTCTTTCTCAGAAACATTAAGGATTGTAATGAAGATTAACTTTGAAGAATGGAATCCTTTACTATAAAATTGCGGAAGCAAGAAACAACAATCGCTTTTTTTTTCTAGAAAAACTATCCAAATTCAGTAAAGTGGTAATCAAGGATGGTAGAGCGAAGTTCGGGGAGGATGGTGGCTATACGTAATGTCAATGTTAGTACAGTTAGTGTGTAAAAAAACTGCAAGTATTTTTTATTTGGAAATGCTTTTGGTGTAGAATTAACATTAGAAACTTATTTATAAATAACTATGCCCATATTTTATATCCTAGCGACTCTTTTGAACTCAATTTACGTGTAGCTATATTACATATGTATTACCTATATAGTTGCCATTTTAATAATTTTCTACGGTTCCAGGCCCCAGTATCTATATTTTGAGACCCAAACCCACTCATACATCCTGCTGAATAGCGAATGAGTCTTTGTGATCGCATTTGGTGGCGATTTGGTGAATTAATGATAATTAGTTCTGTGGTGATCGCCAATTCGCGCTGGACTTGCACGAATGGTTAAATCCAGAAAATCGTTACCACACCAAAACCGCGGTAAAGTCGTCGTGGATGGTCTTATCGAACTGTGGATGTTATGACAATAGAAGATGTTTTTGCACACACTTAAAAGCTTTTTGTTTAAACTGTACAGTTGCATTTACGATATTTTACTGTACTTTTCCATTTTTCTTCGACACCATGTCATGAACGAACTAACAAAGTGCACTTTAATTACCAAAGTCTGTTATTTTTCTGATCTTCATTTACTTAACGATAGTTTGTATAATAAAAGACAGGTGCCGAACAGGCGTCTACTTTCTAGCTATACTCAAACTCGTATATTAATCAAATATGTAAATCTTTTACAGCTACGAGATGACTCTACCACCGGTTCGGAAAAAGCAGGATCTATGAGGAGAGCCAGCAATAATCTCTATAGTCACTCTTTCAAACTTTTTTTTAGTATTGGTTACAATTATTTTGTTACTGGAACACTACGTGTCAGACCACACATCTTTATCCAATAAATATTCATCCCTATCCCTTTTTTCATGAGGATTTTTGTTACCTTTGATTCTTCTTCTCAGACACACATTCAAATTATAGCGGCCCTGAAAGCAGCCACAGACACAGATATATTACCTGATGCCGTTATTAGATCCTTCCGCGTGCAGCGGGAAGGGCACGCCGGGCACGATGTCAAATGGGCCATCGTTGATTTAAACCGGTGAAAGGGCATTTTGGCTAGATTTTGTGGTATTTCATTAAAGACATTGTGCCTCCTCCAACAAATGATTTTCCTACTTTAGTTAGTCATGATTTGGGACAGCATGTAAATTTTTGTTTCTAGCATTAAACTTATTTAAGGTAAATCACACCAACGCACATGCTGAGACGGGGTCCTTTTGACCACTCGACATTGCATTTATTATTATGTATGACCAGTTATTTATAGCTATTTCTTATATGTATTTATTTTTTACTTGTGATCTGTGCAACTACTTTCTTCTTATATAAAATATATAGTTCAATGTTTCGATTGTATTGTTTAATGTATGTAATAATGAGTGTAATGTTCGTATTTGATCAATAAATCTTTTTTCTTTCTTTCTTTCTTAAACAGATGTAGATTTTTGAGTTCATCCTACTGCACGCCACAGGCACCTTATGGCATGGCTAAGGATTTTGTGCTGTAAATCTAAAGTCAGGATCAATAGGGATTGGTGGTATGTAAATTAACGTCTACAGCACTTGATGACATCTGTCATCACCTATAAAATACTATGTTGTCTCTAAGAAAATTGACTATATGGCCTAATGATATAGTAGGGCTGAATTACAAATGTATTATAGCCTTTTGATTTCAGCCGAAAGGTCAAGAGTGAATGAAAGCCTAACCATTAAGTATATTGGATGATGATAGATGGAGTGTTATTTCGCAATCAATAATTAACTTTAAACGGTTTAGTTAAAGCCGGCCTGGTTTCTGAAACTTGTTTTGTGAGAGGAAATCAATTTGAAGGGCAAAAATATTCAAGCAGTATATTGAAGTTGTGCCGAAATCAAAGTTTTTGGGTTTGATAGATTCATTAACTGCATCCGTGGTCTAGTGCGCATTGGGCAGCGTGTCTTGGAGGTGGGTTCAAATCCCGCGGCGAAACACAACTTAGTGTGGTTTTCCAATTTTGGTCAGGACATTGCAGGTTTTAAATTTCCTGATTTCCCGAATAGAAACATAATTCCGTGCTTCGGCAGGCACGTTAAGCTGCCGGTCCCGGTTACAATCTTAGGATTGTATTCATTAACACCAGAGTGGCCACCTGTCCCGATTTAGCCGGGACAGTCCCGATTTCTAAGGCACTGTCCCGGGTCCCGGCAGCCTATCGATTTTGACCCGATTTTTGTTAATATGCGATAGGATTAATCAAATAAAATGAATTATTAAAATCCGCTTGTAACAAAAGCGAAAAGTGAATTATTTAATGATTATTGGATTCAATACAAAATACAGTTTCATTTACCGTAGACTGTCTCACATGTGTCATAATATGATTGGACCAAACTTCGAAAGTCACTGGCGGATGTCCGATCGTTCCGATTATTTCCCCTTAAAATGGTGGCAACCACCATTCTCATATTGGGTCCGCATGGTGTCTTACGATCCAATCTTCCCAATTATGATGAAGCATTCATACCAATGACAAAAAAATACTCGCATAGAATGGGATCCCATAAAGGGGACAAACCTGAATGTGGACTGCTTGTCCTTGACCTTTGTGAAGTAATAAAAACATAAGGCGTGTCGATAAGTTTAACGATTGTACCTAATATAAACCCAATTTTTGTTCGCTTCTCAACTCATGTCTTGGGATGTTTCTTTAGTCGCTTTGTGTGAATAACTGTGTTACATTTGTTCGTTTCGTAAACATACTTTGTTGTTTATTAATTTCGCGACTTTTTATACATTTCGTTTGTTGTTTATGATTTAATTCTGGTGTTTTGCTGAAGACGCTTTAGACTCTTAAGTTTTTGCTGAAAAGTAACTATGATAATAACATTCTTGTTATCATTGATCAAGAATAAGCGGAGCGCAAGGGCACTACCTATGTATTTGTTCTCTCGGAAGCGATTCGTAGTTTTTTTTAACTTTATAAAGTTAAAAAAACTACAAACACTTGGTTTCTGATGTACCAGAGAGTTCATATCCTCAAGAAGTGATTTTAATAGTATAGACTAATATAGAAATATAGACTTATTATACACAAAAAATCGCCTCATGACCTGAGTGCAAGAAGCTTGGCACTAGTTTTGCCTGTGGGTGACTATGCCTGTCTAGTCTGAGCTCGTTTAGTCCACGCCTGAAAAGTTGATGTCCTAATGTCAATGCATTGTGAAGAATGTAACGGTTTTTCTTCTACCTACACCCTCGTCAACCGTCTTCCAACTGTCTGGCATTGCTCCTCCTAAAGTGCAAAATAGGGTGATATCCGCTGTCGAAAAATATAAAAAGATGGTGGACCCAGGCATCCTTTGTACGGGAGAGCCTGGCATCCGCCGCGTCTCAGGAGTCGCAATTAATTTCTCGAACAGCCGCAATTAAATCCTGTTGAGGCGTCTAATGTGTGTATGTAAGAGGCTGATGTGGTGGAATCGATTATTCTCGACCTCGTCGAGACACCTTCGTTTGGCTGAAGAGCTGCCTACGGGTGATGATCTTCCCTGGGCGGTCTGGAAATCTATGAATAGTCTACAGGTATGTGTAGGCCGGTGCCGTGAAAATCGGGTACCAGAAGCAGTCTGTGCGACTGTGGAGGTCCTCATATGATGAAACATCTACTGTTTTGCCTGAATTGTCTATCTTCGTGCGGTTTCCGGGACCTCTGGATGGCAAATGAAAGAGCATTAAAGTGGCCCAATATTGGTCGCATTACCATATTTAACTTATGAATCCATATGAACTCGATAAGAAGAAGAGGACCATGGACCAAGGCCGTGGATATTCAAAGCTTCTGAATCTCCACGGTGGCACTCTACCAACCCTAACTTCAACAAATTATAATCAGTTAATGTGTAATGAGTGGCTTGGCTGTTTCGTTACTTAATTCAGATCAGAAGCTAAATTTTCGCATCACCTCCACGACGGTAGCCACCATCCGAAGATTATAGCCGGGACCGACGGCTTAAAGTTTTCTCCGAAGCACGAAATCATATATCTTTTGCGATGTTTCCCCGCATGATTCGAACCTACATAATAGAGTTATAGAATAAACAAACAAATATATATCCACATACGTAAAATAAAAATATGTCCATGGAAGGTCATTCGAAGAAGCCATGTACGGAACTAAAGGAGATACATGTATGCATCTTCTTTAGTTCCATATATATCAATATTCAGACTTCAGACTGGATCACGAACTATTCAAGAGCAAATACGTTGCCGGAAACTATTATAAAGTACTCACGGAGATGTAGATATACTTTTTATTATACTTGAAACCGTATAAATGTTACGCAGAAGTAGGTACGATTTTTATACATTCCCTCTATTGAAATAAGTACGAGTTTTCAATAACAGAAAATATTATTTCTACGTTAAAATTGGTAAACTATATATCTACCCATTGGTAAGGTTGATTTTGCGAGCTCGCGGTGGCCCGGGCGGTATGGCCTTGCCCTTCGCAATCGATAGGCGCGCGCCCAGCTGAGCGCCACAAGTAAACACTGAACAGCCGCTCGCTTGTTTTGAAACGCCCTTACCCATATCTAGCAAAATGTATATAACAACAGTTCTGGAACACTTTTCTTCTTGTTTCTAGTGTACTTAGTTGTTTATGTTGAAGTTATTGATTTTTTGGATAGACTTTATTCTTTGTCTATAACTTTAAACCTTTTAGTGAGACTAGGGCGGCAAAAGGTTTGTTATAGGCATTTTAGGAGTAAAAATTTCAAACTACAAAATACGTGACATACGTAGTTGCTTAATTTGTTTGGATAAAAGCTGATGGTGGGAGAGCAAGGCAAGGATATACCTACTCGTATTTGGAATTTCGATCGTCTATCATCTGTGAAAGAATTATGATATCAAATGTTATTATAAATAAGTGTACGTAGTCTATACAATTTCATGATTTAATAACATGCATTTTGCTTCTTTCTCATCTAAGAGTGACAGAATAAAGTATTAAATTCCAGTGGAATCTTGAGCCTACTTTCCAGTTCATATTTTTTCATTCAATATTAGTTTGATATTCAAACTAATATATCAATATTAGTTTTATATATATATATCTAACGGTGATGATATATATGTAGAGGTAGATTTTCTTGGCTTCGGTTTTGCTGCCTTTTGCGGATAAAGCATTGGAGGCGTTAAACAACCCTAGTCTATATTTTATGTCATGTTTATACATTCAACTTTGAGAACTTTTTGTCCTAGGGTAGAAACCATTTGTTATATCAACATGATTATAACTTCACGTATTAAAATAGTGGGTGTGGTCATAAACCAGAAAATATTAACTAAACTAAAAAGAACACGTAGGTATCTTTTATATCCTACGAATAGGGAAAGTATAAATTTTACTTTACGTAAGAAACCGCCCAATTTTATACATATGCTTTTACAAATATAATAAATAAATGATTTTTAAAATATATGTGTCAAATGGTGGTCTATCCTTAGTAACCAAATAAGAAACTGTTAAGGAATAAGGAGCCCATGAACGACTTTTCACGTTTCTGTAAGAAGAGAAGGATTGTGGGAGAGAAGAATATCGAACAAAATATTATGTACCCATGTGTTAAATATTATATCACATTAAGTCAGAGGAAAATTTAACTAATACATTGTTTATATACAGACTCATGGTAACATAGCGTGACTGACGCGTGCGCAAAAAACTATGCGCAAAAACGTCATTGCCACGGAACTAACCAACATGACAACACATCTCAGCTGTGATATAAGTGTGTGTCAGCTAAAGTAAATTACTTGAAGACAATTGTATGTTACTGTGTAAAGGTAACTTGATTTCTATTAAAATTTACCTATAGGCATAGAAGTGGGTGAATCTATATAGTAGGTACATAACCTACTCTGAAAATGTCGTACACTCTTATTATTTTAATAATAAATAACAATACCATTGCCCTATCTCCCCCCGCTCAAAATGTAAAATACTATTAAAACATACCGATGACTTTTGATGGACAATTGTAGCATCGTTTCTAAAACTATTTTAAGGGAAAATTAATATGTAATTGACTTGTGTAATAGAATGAATGTTTCTTATCAATTCCATCTTAATGGCGAACGAAACGAACAAAGGAACAGGATTCTATTAACGTATTTCGTCAGGAGAGGACAGGCGACTTTTTATTCGCCCGGCGCCGGCAGATCGGTCGATAGAGGCGCAACGAGACGCCCACACACCCTCCTTCCCACCGCGTCCACCCCGCAGCTTCCCCTGACCTACATAAAAGGGGATGGGGAGGTCCACCTATACAAGCGCACACATACAAACTTAAGAGCGGAGTTAATTTATGTACCTTTGGGTGTGTGCGTGCTCAGCGCTCAGGGCTGACAAATTTTGTTATTCTTGTTTGTCTTGTCAAGTTCGTACGGAAAAAGAACCGGCGCATTTGTTACGTGATTTAACTTGAAATATTGTACGCAGACAATGGAAGCAAAAACACTAATGATTCTTCTGGTACATTTTGATTGGTGTAATTTATGAACACACTAATCAATTACAGTTAAGTATAGGCAGTTTCGATAATTGCAACCAGAGATTTAGATTTTCAAAAATCATTATCAAAATCATAATAATAAGTACAAATGTTACCTCCAGGAGTATGTTTGCTTTGGAGTTGTTTTTCAAAGATAAATAGAATGCAGGCGCACATTGAATTGTTACAACCAAGTATACATTTTATTAAATGCCAGGTGGATTCAAAATGGCGCCTCAGTCAAGTCATAAAATATTAACGTCGAGCTAAACAGGTATATAAGTGAGGATAAATGTATAAAGCTGGCATGTGTTTTATGTTAAAAGTAATAAAAGAGTACACCTTTCGGGACCCAATGCAACCCCACCACCTGCTCGCTGTGCATCCTGTCGAAAAGAAGGCTTTAGTGACTACGCACTTGCCAACGTGGCCGGACGAAACCCTTCAATATGTGAGGTAATCGGTAGAGATCTAGTTCAGTAGTGGATTTAAGACTTTCATCATCATCATCATCATAATGATAATGAATTATGGATATATCCATAGTCGGCGTTGTTAATTTTGTAAACAACACAGCGGCGCGGTAAATGTTGCGTCACATTAAAACAAGAACATACCGTTTGCAGGAAAATGTATGATGAACATCAGGATATAGATTAGGTTGTTTTGTGGCGCATTGTTAAACAGCTAAGATTATTGTAGAGTAGGTTGGAATACTATTTTATGGAGAAAATGATCAAATTTTACTGTAGAGTGAACAAATAATAAGGTTTATCGTGTAAAGTACTGGGAATCTGGTTTCTTCATGAGTGTCTATGGCATAGCGGCAATAATTTATTTTCATTATAATAACGGTGGCCATAAATAGTATATAAGTACTTAAATACTATAGTATAAATAGTATTGTGTGATTTCAAACGAAAATGAAACTTTAGGATAAATATTCATGTATGGCTTTTGAAGTTTGAAGAAGGCAAGTTTCAAAGTGTAAATAGGAAGGAACATATATTGAAGGTATGTCATTTGCTCCAGTAGCTGACAAAATAAAAAAATTATCTTCTTCTTTGTTAATACCGTTATATTTTGAAATTCAAGGGAAATAATCTTTGATCAATATGATCGAAGGACATAATACATCAAGCGGATTTCTAACAGAGTATAGGTACGATAACACGACTGCAAAACAATCGTGTATTATCGTTGTAGTTCTTTTTATATACATCGGTGACGGCCTGTTTCCAATCATTCTTCACAAGCTACTCGACCAAAGTATTTGTTCTACCGATTAGCGTCTAACGCGATGACGTTATCCACGTAGGTAAGAAGTGCGCAAGGTGAAGTGCTCGAATTCACTTGTAATGAACAAGTGATTTTGTACAGAAAAGATCTGTGTAATAGGACACTTAGAATCTGAGACTCAAAACGCCCTGTTACGCAGTAGTCCCTAATTTTATTAGCAAAACACGAGATCTATACCTACCTATAGGCATAGCGTGCGTGATTACAAACATTACACAACAGATCGATCTGTCGTACGTGCGCGTTGTTGTTTTTGTCTTATACGTATGCTATTACCTGATCAGTTGATTGTCGTTTTCCAGGCTCTGGATGTGATATCACTCGCGGCTACTGCGTATTTGTCTCGCTGAAGTTGTTTCCAGAAAAAGAGCGAGAGAGAGGGACCAGCCGACGCGGCGGCGCGCGGCAGAATCGCGCGTCCTCGACCTTGGCCGCCAAAGCCGCGCATGCGCCCCTCGCCCCCCGGCTTCCCCGTCAATTATGTCATTATGTGCCGCGGCGCTGGCTGTTGTGTTGCCAAACACAGTTGCGCTCCGCTGGAGCTGGAGCCAGATTTTTACTTACCATCATCGAATAATACTACATTTTGCCTATACAAACATTTTACATAGGAATCGTCGATGAGCAAATATAATTATTGCCGTAGTCACTCATTTATTGTTATCTGGTAAAAAAAGGTTCTAGTAAGATTAACAAAGGTTAGGGTTCTAAGGAACTTAACAAGCCTGGGGTTTGTAGGGACTTATCTTTCAACAGGGGCACATAAATCTTAGGTATTTTAAATACAATTTTCGCTTTATCTTGTACTACTTATTTAATAATTAATATTATTATTTTTACTGGTTAGTAGCACAATTATTGCGACCATCTAAAACTTTTATATTAAGATTATAAAATACTAATAAAAATTGTAAGTATCAATTAAAATTACATATTTTAGCGTAACAGCCCTGTAAACAAACTAAAAATCATGTTAGTGACATCTAACTATCAAGTTAGAAACTAAATTGTATGGCGCTGTAAAGGTAGCTTTATGAGAGTATATTTGGTTCTTAATATTGTGCATAGATGGCGCTACATACGAATTTCTTTTTTAAATGTAGAATTTTGCAAGAAACCTAAAAATATTACGTCTTCTTTATTTACCCCCTTGTTTTTCTCATTGACTACTGTTGTTGGCTGCAGATGGCCTAACTGCCCCAAGGCCTAATAGCAAATCAATTGTGGCTGTTGAATAGTGAAGACGGCAGTTAACGGGTAATGGGGGTAGTGAGGTGGTCTTCTTATTATAGTTGGTATCTGAGGCATGTTTTGAAGTTTAAAAAATCCTTATATATATATAAACACATAAATCGATGAAAAAAAAGTTTTGAGTGTCAGTTCAATGAATGGGGAACCCCAAAACATATTGTTATTTTTTAAAGTTACTTGTCAAAACCCAACCCAAAGCGGTTCACAGAATCTATAAAGGTTCCGTTTTTTGCCATTTGGCTACGGAACCCTAAAAACTAAAGACAACGAATACACACACTTCTTTTTGTTAACGGTAGGTACAAATATAGGCGGAATTATGGACCGAGCTTTTTATTCGTAATGAATGATATTTTATATAAGTTACATTTTTGAAGAATATTGCAAATTTTCAGATAGATTTTCGTTTAAGTATCCCCCATTAGTCATTCTTTATTTTTGCTTCTGCATCAGCGATGGTACTGTTTCTTGTGTCATGTCTCGTCTTGGACCTGAAATGTTTCAGTTAGTTGTAAATAGGTGCACTATATAAATACGAAAAATTTAATTCCGACAGTGGCAATCATGATTATGAATTTAATAATTCCGAAGCTTTGGAATCAGATAATTAGTTTTCCAATGCAATGCTAAATTTTTTTATAAATAATTTATTTTATAAGGCTTTTATGATAAATCTATATGCTATTAAGTTCCCATACAAAAATTCCATATTTTTAGTACAATAAGTTGAATGGATTCTAATGATTTTAAATTCACCCTGTATTTATCATCACGCTGGAACAATAGAAGTAGAGAAGCGAGGAAGAATGTTTCAAAATTGGGGAAATATTATTCCAATTGAAAGCTTCCGCTAAACCACTTTGCGAAGTTTCACAAGAGTAATTTATGAGAGTATTCCCCTTTAAAAGTTATATAAATTCCGCGGCAACATATCTTTTATATGTCTATCTTCTCACCACATGGGTATGGGTCGTCTTAGTTACTTAGTTTGCATAGCAGGACTAACCTTGTTTTTAGACAAAGGGCGAACAAGTTGTTAATCGTGCCTCAGCCAACAGCCATATGATCAAAGCACACGGTCCCCACGAATATCACGCCTATTGAATACACAAACTGAAAATAAATAAATATTTAATGATTTATAAATATACGTATAAAAATATTATAAACGTTTACTCTTCTTAATTCAACAACTGCCTTTATGGTCTAATAAATACAGCGTTCGGCTTAGATCAATGCGTGACCCGGAGGTCGTAGGTTAGATCTCTGCAAGGAAACGTAATTGTTGCGTTTTTTTCTAGTTTGGTTAAGTTATTTAAGATACGACAAGTGGGTCCCGGCTATATCTTAGGATAGTAATTGTTAACTAATCCGAATAGAAATAATCCGAATAGGGCCCGCATTGTAAGTCATCGCCTTCGATCATTGAAACTATATGAGGTTCCGACCCAATCTTCCAATTTTTGTAAACAACTAATTTAGATTGGACAACGTGCAAATACTAACTTACTACCGATTATTTTGATTAAATATGAACGTTGAAACCGGTTTTATACTAATAAGGTTACGGCCGGTCATTCACTGACTGATTTATTCACATGCACATTAATAGGTCCATTAAGTTTGGTATTTAACATTTACTGCATGTCAATAAAGTACTACCAGGGTGTATTTATTTATTTCAATGAACTCGGTTTTATAGGTTAATTAGTTACGTAGCTAAATGTTTTGGCCTAACTAAATAAATTTTAAACTTAACGGTTTTCATACGTATGTGTGATTTATTGGTAAATTCTTTGATAAAAAATACATTTATAATGTGTAATTACTTCATATGATAAGATCTAAATTAAACCATGATATTAAAAAGGACCATTCTATAAGACTTTTTGTATTTGTATACATTGCTATTTTTTTTAATATTGCAAACAATATCCAAAAATTATACTATATATATATAATATTTCAATTTATCCACGATGTCTATTACGAACGAAAATTAATTCATTAAGAAAATTATTGTAATCCTGCCAGGATTTAATTCGTAATCACTTATTCAATGAATGGGAACTTAAATCTTAAGTCTCTTTATTTTGTAAGAGACTTAAGGTTATGATTTAAAAAAATTGGACTCACCACCGAGAAACTGTCGTAGTAGACGGAATTTCTTGCAATGCCTACGTTACGGATGATAAGCCGTATGCGTCAATACAGGCCGTACGCTAGCCGCTTAACGTACCAGAGGTACCAGCTCAGAAACTATTCAGTAGTGCTGGAAAACAAAAATATTACTCTAGACTTCAAATGCATAATTATTTATTATAAATAACTCAGTTTTTTTCTGGTGTAATAGGTACGGTGCCGTAAAATGAGGCTAAGAAACATAACATTGAACTATTATGGGTAGCTCTCATTTCGGATACAATTAAAAATTTTAATTATGTTACTGTTTTAGAAACTTTGAAATATATTCACACAAAACATTGGTAAAATCTCATATGACTTTACGTATATTAAAAACATTTTGAGTATTTCATCATTACAACCTAAAAAGTCCACTGCTGACGAAGGCTCCCCTAATGATTTCCACGACGGACGATCCCTTGCAGTTGACATCATCTGCTACCTGCACCTTAACCAGATCATCAGACCATCTGGTTGGGGGTCGGCCTACGCTTCGTTTTCCGTTACGCGGACGCCACTCGAGAACCTTTCCACCTCATCGGCCATCGGTTCTACGCACTATGTGCCCTGCCCACTGCCACTTCATGTACAGACAATACTTACGAACTTTCCCAAATGAACAGCTGAGTATGAGGAGGCACACTGATGCAGCCCACACTGGCCGGTTCAGGGCTGCGTAGAAAGCGCCTTCCATGTTAGAATAACTCCGCCAAAGGTACGAAGTACCGCTCACCATCACTAGCAGCATTAAAACTAAGCTTGCATATGCGCCTGTCATTGCACGTGCCTGGAATCAGTGTCGTTACAATATGTTCCATTACTGGTTATGAGAGATTTAATATTTGTCGTATCTGGCAATGTAGTGTTGACGGAAACGTATATTTTGAAAAGTTTACTACAAAGTAAATACACGAAGCTTTTGACCAGTAGAATTGGAAATTCCCAAATATTTTCAAGGTCTACAAGATAGAAAAACTACTATAATTTAATGTAAGGAACTTCTTACCGGTGCAATTGCAAGGTATTGAGGGATGGCTCTTAAAGCTAAGAAAACCAATTTTAAGTTTACAAGTTCTAGTCAATGCAGGTAGTGAAAAGGGAAAGTGATGGAAGAAGACCTGTTTATCAGTGCCAAAAGACAATATTTTGGCGCTATTATAGCCAACTTGATTTGTATACATAATCAGTACTTTTACCTTAGATAAAGTGATTTTATTCTTCATTCTGGTGAAGTAATAGCCGGCAAGGAAGCCGATGATGTACGCGGCTGCCCGAGTGTGACTTTTTATGTAGGTCTTTTGAAACTGTTCGTTTTTTCGTGGATCCATCACGAAGCTTAAAAAAACATTGAACGTTGTTACTAGCGTTATCTTAAACACCTCCCATTTATGGTGTATGGTTTCACATGAACTCTAAAAATATATTAAAAACACTTAAAAACTATTGCGTTGTTTCATTCAAATCATTAAAAAACATGAAATTGCAGTTATCTGCCTCCATCCATTTTGAATATTTTTTGATATCTTAACCAAATTAAAATTATTTATTTAATTTAGATTCGATCCATCCCTCCTTCCTTCCTTCCTCCATCCTTTTAACTCATCATACACGTCGTCGGTTCATCAATCGTTCTACGCCATTATTATTTGAATACGAGTAAAAACGGTAAATGTCTTAAAATTATAGTGACCATACGGTTTAAAGCGATTTCGCATTCCATATAGGTACGCAATAATATTGTAAGTAAACAATTAACGCAATCAGAATATCTCCATTCATTTGCACAAACAAGCACTATCGGAACATAAATAAATTGCTTAAATCAGAAAAAACAATGGGCGGACACAATTACCCGGTCACGCAACATCGCGCACTAAAGTGTGGAAAAATACATAATGGCATCCAACAATTTTATAAACGATATTTAGTTAGTCAAGAAAGTGGTCGCCTAAAGTTTAATTTTACTTATATTAAAGTAACAAACAATAAAATTAAATTAAATTGTGATTTTAAAAGACAATAACATAATTGTCTTTCGAAATCAAGTCATAAAGTTTATGGCGCGCTTTTTATCAACATGCCTAACTTGTGTAACTATATAGCCTATCAAAGCTAAACATTTATTTAATTTGACAATTTCATTATTTCAATATTTGATTTGAAAGTTTTGATATTCGTAAGTGCTCATTTTCAATAGGTATTTCCAAAGCGAATCGCCCAATCGGTCTTAAATCGACGGGGCAGCGCCACACTTGTGAAATTAATTATGTACCATCTTAACTGATTGGAAAGTTGTAGGCTGAATCATCTGAAAATCTTCATCTAAAGATCCCTTATGTCGGAACCAGCTGCCTATATTATGGCAGTCGTTACATTATAACAAGATAAATATCGTAAAAGTCACGTAAGTCCTTAGTCCTTAAATTTAACGTACTTACGTAGTACATCATTTGATACAAATTATTTAAGACCTGTCTAATCTTAACTGTTCATTCGTAAGTCATATACTTAGTGATGGGGTTTTTCGTGCTTACAACTACTTAGTATTCTAATTGTGTTGACAAAATAAGGGTAATTATTAACTCATCAATCATCATGATTCTTAAATCATGGCGTGACGGTCAACTATCGTGGCCGACAGTGGCGTGTATTAAGCATTAATTATATAAAAAGGCTTAAGTTGTCTTGTTCAATTAACTGCATAGTATTAGGTACTTGTATATATAATATTATGTGCCTTACGGTATTACCTGCGGTATAAGATATTCACCCGCACTAAAACAACCTAATATTACTTAGTGCGGGCCGCGGCCGCATGGAACAACATTTCTTTATTATTCTAAAAAAAGTTTTACGAAAATAAAAGTAGCCTTAGTTTTTTTTATTACATCAGCTACCTGCCAAAAAAATCCTGTCCAAATCTGTCCGGCCATTTCAGAGATTACTTAAAATTATAATAGGTCCCGTACCCACTTATTATTAGCTACAAATATCGTCTTATTCTCTTGCCTTCTGATCTGGACGGAGCAGGTCCAAAACCCGCCAGGTAACAAAGTCTTTTTAGAATTTTCGAAATTACATGTAGGGGAGACCGGGGCAAGACGAGATAGCTAAGACAAAACTCGTTATACAATGAAAATAAAACTCTTTAATAACATTCTTTAACAAAAGAGATAACCATTATACATTTCTCTCTTATAATTAAACGTTGTAGCATGCAAAATCACAGAATTTTTTTGGCAAATAATGAAAAAATAAACTCGGCAAATTTCCCGTTTTGCCCCATAACTGGGGTAAGATGGGAAACGCTGTGGGGCAAAACGAGTACGCTTTTTAATCGGGTAGACAGCGTTCACAAATGTGTGCCTCTTCGTCTTCCTCATCTACTCCGGCACATGAATTACGCGCCTAACCGTGGCATGCGCCGCAGATGACCCAACCTTCCGTTGAATCTGAGTATAAGTACCCACAATAGATGCAAGCACAGTCATCATCCTTTCTTGGGATGAACTATCTTCCGATTTTGTTTCATTTTTGCACCTTTTGGTTTGACGCTTTTCCTGCAGATTTTCCTTGTCTGTTGTCTTTTTAATCTTCTTTGCAGTCTTTTTTCCAGGTCAAACTGCACAAATGATTTAAACCAATCAAAAAATATTTTTGTTGTAATCCAAACATTGTCACTGCATGTACCCCAAAACCCTGACGGAGCATCATCCAGAAGTTCTTCTTTCATCCGCTTCCGAGCGTATATTAACTTTGGCGGGACATAGGTGCCAACGGCATTAAAACAAATTTCAGCAGTGACCAACTGACTCTCTCTGCTGATGAGAGGCAGTCGACTTGCTTCTGGCCCTTCGTTGACAATATCTTAGATTGACTTTTGGAACAGTACTGATCCCCGTTTCGTCTACATTGTAGATCCTTTCAGGCATCAGTTTATTTTGTCTATTACATTTTCCAACAATGTAAAAAAATTATCGACTGCCACTCTGTTAAAAGCCATCGCTCTTGCAGCTAATGTTGGTTCTGGGCGTCTGTATGCTAGATCAGGGTGTCTTTTTAAAAACCCGCTGAGTCAATCTTCTCCTGCCATACCAGTTTCTGTATTAAATGGGTTATCTATATGATTCCGCTGAGCCAACTGATAAGCTATAATGCGTAGCTCTTTTCCTGTTAAACCAAAAAGCCGTGCTTCCATGGATTTCACATACTCCGCCAGCTCATTTTCTTGCTCGGCTGTGAAAACTTTTGAATCGTCCCAAATGTTTTTTCCCGCAGTCGTTATCAGAATCAGTGTCGGCATTAACAGTTTCACGAGCTTTTCTTACTCGTCGTTCTAAGGTCGACTTCGGAACATCGTAAGTAGTCGAGGCTCGAAAATCCCATTCTATCAGTAAGAACAGCATTTACTGCTCTTCTCATGTCTTCTTCGTTCCATTTGCCACAATCTGTTTTTCGTTTATAGTTGCGAACCATTTATCTGTAGACAAAATATATAAATAGGTAAATACTTTTGATCCTGATTTAAGTACAATTTAAAAATATTATCAGTAGGTACCTACATAGAAAATGTTATTTTAATCACAAGGGCGGGGCAAAACGGGATAGTATCCCATTGTGCCCCGATCATCTTGCCCCGATCCACACGTAGTTAAAAAGATGACGCAATTCTAACCTCAAACTTTACGGCGAAAAATCTGGTTTAAATTTAATGTTTTGGACTCCTATAATAAGCTCGGGATAGAAATATACATTAACACAGGTACTTACATATCTGTACATCAGTTTTCGAATCAAATTTCGCGTAAAAAAACTTGCATTATCACTTTTTTCTCTCTGCAACGCAAAAACGAGTTCTAACCTGTCCGCTCTGCATGGACGCACTGGCGGAGAGTGAAGTTCGTGCAAATGGCGCTGTTGCCGCTCAGAACACAATGACAATTCACGCACACAAGCTTACTTCCCGTGCTGCCCCGAACTTCATCTTGCCCCGGTCTCCCTACGTTTATCCGATGCTGTTACGGTGAAGTAAAACGTAAAGTAAGTAAATCGGGAGGAAACCTGCGCACGCCTACGAAGGGATAGAAAAGTTGTGCGTGAAGTCAGCCAATGCGCACTGGGCCCGCGTGAACAACTAAGATCTATAACCCTTTAAGGGTGGCCCTCAGTTGGGACGTAATAATCAGCTGATGATGGTGATATTTGTCTTATTGGTGGGGTTTTATAAGCCCTCAATAGCCACAATATGTGGATTAAGATAAGGTATAAAAGGCGAAGTTATACAAATGAATTATAATATTAAACAAGTCTTGGTAAAACAATAATAACAAAACATCTGCACACTACCGTTAAAAAATCTCATTAAAACTTGACAGGCAATATCCAACATAATTTCAGGGTACTCACTCATAAGTAAAAAGTTGCACTGCCTGCAGTTTATTCAAGTAGTTGATAACCCCAGGCGTGATGATAGAGGCGAGGGTCAGGCCACAAGTGCACAGGATCCCCAGCACACGCCAGCGACGGTAAATCGCATACGTCACCACTGCCACCACGAAGAAGTGGAAGTCGCAAGGAATGTACCATGAGATGACGAGGCACTGTGAACAATATAAACACACATACTAATGTGAAAGTGTGTGTTTGTTAGTTTGTCCGTATTGCCCGACAAAATGGAGTTAAAAATTTACGTGACTTCTTAAGTGGAAATAGTTCAAGTACCTTAAATGAGAGGTGAGAGTTTGTGTAGAGTATTTCGTAATTTGCAAGACATAACGCAAGAAATTGTTATGTGGACTATTTGTTACAAACAAACAATCGTGGATATTTTTTTCTTGTAAATCCGATCACACCCCTTAAAAGAAGGTAAAAGAAATATTCCCTATTTATATAGCCACAGATAAAAATAATATATGTATAGCTGGAGACAGTGAACATACTGGATATTCTATACTAGCATGTTTACGTCACTTGATAGCAACTGCACTATGTCGTGCATCTTTAAGTCATTGTTGTTTTCTTGTACAGTATAATAATATAAGTATATAGTATAATAATAATATCATATAAGTATAATATCACTAATAAGAGCGGAAAAGATTCACATGTGAGAGTAAAATAAGTTCACAATTTATTATACTCCAGCCGGGCAGGTCATAGCTGAATGAAGTGGCTCCAACGACGTCTCTTCTCATTTCGAAACCCTGAAGGGTTGATCGTTACCTGTTTGTCTGAAGCGTGTCAACCGATAGCCAGTAGAGGTAAACAAAAGTCCTATACGGTTTAAGTTGGTTATACATTACTAGTTGTTAATTATTAAAAAAGATCTATATTTATGCAAGCGATCGGTCTGCGTGGAAATCATTAGGGGAATCGTTCAGCAGTTGACGTTTTAGGTTGTAATGATGATGAACTTTATCCAACTTTACATACCCAAAAATGTATTATAAATTAGATTTTTTATGAATGGAACAGTAAGTTCATTCGCCTGGTGGTATACTCGTAAGTGATATGCCTGACCATCAAATACGCATTTTTTTTTCTAAGACGCAGTGTTGATGAAAATTAATTACAGTAGGTAATCATTAATAAATTTACTGACAACATCGACCTGCGCCCGCCACCTGAGACGACAGAGTTAAACTTAGTGAACTTATACATCATTGGATTAAGCCTTTTATAAATTACTTACACTGTTATTCGTGTTGATATAGTTGCTGATCATGAGTAAATTTAACCACCAGCTCTCCCGACAGCTACCCGTCTCGCCCTCCACGAATCTGTTCCACAATGGCCCCGAGCCCGTGTAGGGGAATATGGCTGCTAGGTAGAAGATAACTATAGCTAGCGCCACCACTAACCTAGGAGATAATTAGTTGTTTATTTTTCGCATATCGTTTAAATTTATCCTTTAACCGCATCAGGTGGATATGTCACCGGAAAACATTTATAATTTTTCACAGGATTCTACACTAGAGATAAATCGGATTATTTTACGCGTACATTTTCGTAAAATGATCAACTTTCCAAAATTACCCGTAAAGTACTATGAGTGAAATTTACAACAGAGTTACGAAAGATTTACAGTGACATCTATCCCCAAAATAAGCATTAACCTGTCATATGGATATTAAATAACTACTAAACATATTCATGTACTTTTATATAAATACCTTTTATACACTTAAAACACCCAGACATGTTATTGCACACAAATATTTGTACTTCCTGGGGATCGAACCCAAAACCCTTGGTGTAATAGCCAAAGACTCAACCATTACACCACATGGGTCATCAATGTGTATTCTATTGTATCTGAAATCCTAACGGTAAAATGGTTAAGAGGTTTCGGGTTCTATATAACATCAAGGCGCTGGCAAACGCTAGCCTACACAATGTAAAAAAAAACTCCTTACTCTAGTTTTATATGTGATAACTTACCGGATATATCTTTTGATCAAAAATAATATGATGTTAGGCTGCTTGTCAAAAGATGCCAATCCTTTAGCCACCAAGAATCCGGAGATAACGAAAAATGTGTCCACGAAGACATCGTCGTGTAAGAAAAACATTCCAAACACCGACAGTATGTCCTGAAAGTAAAGGATATCATCAGCATACAGTCTAAAATATTCCGCTACTGAACGCATGCCTCCCCTAATAATATCCACGCGAACCGTTCCCTAGCTATTGACATCCATATGCTACCCACCACCTTAACTAGGTAAAGTTATGGATATGTTTTTGATTTATCATCAACAGCTCATTTTACGTCCCCACCGTGGGGTACGAGCCTACCCGTAAAGGGTGTATAGGCCTTCGACATCCACGCGGGCTCAGTGCAGCTCGCAGAAGCTTATTTTTCAACAAACGGGAAAAAATTCACAATGATTTTGACTATGCGGTCTCTTCTTGGGATTCGAACTCACAACCTCCGGATCTAGACCCCGGAGGCATTTACCATGCAGCTAACTTTTTCACTTGTGGTATATATGATTTTGCCATGAGAAAAAAAAACTACTTCACAAAACTCACATGATCAACATTGATTCCATTGCTGATTGGCCCAGAATTCATCATGCCAGCAAGATGGCACATGGATATGAAACAAATAGTCAAATACCGTATTCCGTAAATGACTTCGATACCGTCTCTTTTAATGCTTAAAAGATCTTTCATGTTATCTCTGAAACAAAACGCTTTGTAGAAACCGTGTTCTGGAATGAATATAGAAAGGAAATACATAAGTACTATAAGTACATAAAAATAAGAGGCATCCGCAATATTAAGACCTTTTATAATACACAATATGACATTTAAGCCGATTTAAGCGACACATTGTGCGCTAGATATCCGGTCCTCTACTCATCTAGTTTCACAAGTCATGGGTCTATCAGGGCGGATTACCAAGACGCGGTCTCCACTCCAGAACTCGTCTGCTCCAACGGCCATCGGTTCTGCGATATACGTAACCGACCTATTGCCACTTTAACTTGCTGATTCGGCGAGATGTATCTTTCGGTAACTAACTATCTGGATTGATTTATGGATATTTTATAGACTCTACAATATTCTAAATCGATTTGTTATTGTACGAGAACCGATAATACCTTAAAATTTTAGTTCAAAATAAGACTTACTGAAACTTCGATTGAATGGGTCGTCGTTTCTCATATTAATTATTGTGCAAATGAGGCATACGAAGAACAGGAAACCAATAAGAAGTCTGCAACAAATTAAATTCACTATAAGACGAAGTGCCAGGATAAAAATATACATAAAGGTTACGTTAAGGACATTGAAATATTTGTTTTAAAACGTAATCCCTCATCATCTGGTCCAGTATGTGTTAGTAGGTTTGGGTAGTAAAAGCAAAACCGTTTATAGTATCACTGGCTTTTGTCCCGCGGCTCCACTCGCGTTAAATTCAGGATAACACGGTTCCATAGTCCTGGTGGAACAGAACTCATAACAGAGTATTATTTTATACTTTTGGGAATAGAAACCTGTACCAATTTTGCGGAGGCTCACACAATCAATCCTCTACTTTAGGGGCTAGAGGAAAATTTCCAAAGAAAGGGCAAGCATTTTTCTTTGGTAACAAAAAATATGTGTACCTACAGATTTTTAGCTTTATGAAAACTTCGAAAAGTTCACCCCTTTTCTGTTAATGGTTTGGCGGGGTAGATTCAAAAATAACGATGCACGATTTATTTGCTTGTAACAAATTGAAGATCTTAATTATAGCCTTAACAGAATGCAGATTAATACACACATGAATCCATAAAACGGGCCGTCTAATTCTCTAGGGCGGTCAGCTCGCTGGCAGGTCTCGTTGACGTGGATGCGCGGGTGCAAGCCAGCAGCTCCAAGGTGGCTGCGGGCCAACACCACGCTTACGAGCCTCTCCACGGATTGGGGCTTACACGAGGTAGGCACGCATGCACCCCATGTTAGATAGCTGAGAGGCCGCACAAATGGTGTTTGGTGCTGAAAAAAAAATATAAATGGATAATTAAGTACGGGTATCATGGAATATTCATTTTTATCTTTGGTATATTATCCGCTCTGTTGAGTGGCGGGCATAAACTTCCGACATTATAGGTACTTGCCATATCATTGGTGCGCTTAATAAAGAGTCATTTAAAAATCATTATTTGTTTGAACTTATCATAAAATTAATCAAAATACAAAACAATGGTGGAATGATTCACTGAAGGCAAACTGCATTGCTTTAAACAATGCTAATTGTTAAAAGACGCAAATAGTTTTGCAACATCTAGACAGACTGCGTCAATAAGGCATTGTGTTATAAAATCATAAAAGTATCTAACTTGATTCAATCATCGTACAGTCGATTTTTGCAATATATTGAACTTTAATTTAAGAATAAAATAATATTTGTAATTGTAAACCAATAACAGGAATAAAATGTTTCATCATCATCATCATCATCGTTACGGATTAATAATTACACTGCTGAAAACGTTACGAGGCTTACGGGCCTCCCCTAAAAACTACGTCTCATGTCCCTAGCACTAACCATTCATAGAATACCCACCGACTTACCTAACATGTGTAATTTAGTTAAGTGAAGACCCATTTGGTGTAATGGTTGAGACGTCGGCTATCGCACCAAGGGTTCCGGGTTCGATCCCCAGGCAGTACATACAAACATTTGTGTGCATGAACATGTTGTTTTGTATTGGTCTGGGTGTTTTCTGTGTATAGTATGCATCTATATAAAACGAAAGGTATAGAAGTATGTTTGTCCGTTGCTTAGTACTCATACTACAAGCTTAACTTAGTGCTAGATGGCGCTGTGTAAATGTCAGTGGATATTTTAAAAAAAGGTTACCTGAATGACATCTAAAGCATTTTCGTAAGGTTTGTTCTCATCGAGCCTCTTTTTCAGCCCTCTACCATTCCTCTCCAGCGTCACCTCGGCCAGGCAGTACTGGGTCCTCATCTCAGGATGGGTGGCCATCCACGGTGCGCGCATACATTGGTCGAAGTTGCCAAGTTGGTATCGGTTTCCGGATAGTATACCCAGTGGCTGGGAAGACACTGAGTCCCATTCTGCGCATTTAATTATGTATTATTTATTAAAAAAATATATAAATGAAAGGAAAACACCTAAACAAACATTTAGGTAGTTTGTCTGATATCATGCTTGGGTTTTTTATGAAATAAGACAAATGAAACGTACTTAAGTATCATATATTATGTTAATTACTTAGTAAAAGTGCTAAAGCTAAATTTGTCTTGTACTTTTTTCTAAATATATGAGAAGGAATGTTACAATACAATAAAAGTAACATATGTTCATATTTTAATTTTAAGATCATTTTTGTAAAGATTTCGCTGCCCGCTTTTTAAAATTGAAAACTATTACATAATAAAGAAAATCCACCTATTTGCAAATTTGATAATTACAGGCAGTTTCAAAACATTTTCTAAGTGTTTTTCAGTGCATAATATCTTAACATAATAAATGGTTCATGAATAAATTAATGACTGGCCCGAAGCCACCACGCTGAGCAAGCGAGATAGAGATCGCAGTACTCCTATTCAGTATACAAGATGGTGCTGCTATATATAATATGTGTAAATCACCTGGTATTTATAATATGTGTAAATAGTAATAACATTAATAAAGTTGGCAAATAATAAAAATGCCCATCATTGTAAGTGGCATTCTGCATCATTCAATACACCAGTGATTCCAAAAATAAGTTCCATTAATAGTTGTTAATTTGTGACGTAAAGATGTATACGAGTTGTATATATCTTAACGTCACAATCATCAGCTTTTTAAACGTCCCCACCGAGGGGCACGATCCACTCGTATAGGGTGATTAGGCCTTAGTCGTCCACGCGGGCCCAGTGCGTATTGGACGACATCATGCACAACCTTTGAACCTCTTACTTAGACGTAAGAGCGTCGGAAAACGTACATATTTTTCGAAAATCCGAAAACACATTGGCACGTGGCGGGATTTGAACTTCAGTCCTCCCTGTAGGAGGGCGACAGTCCACACCATTGAGTCACCGACGCAAATAGCTCCGTTATAAATGTCACTTACTCAAATTATATCCCAATAGTTGCATCTTATAAACATGCTGTGAGTTGTGCATCTTATAAATCGATTCATACGTAGCATGTAGCGTGTATGCTACGTGCTACGACGCATTAGACTACATTAAAATTATTATGATAATAGTTTTTGTTGTTTTAATTAATTTTATTTTTCTCATGGTATGGTTATTTTATGTCATATTTTGTAAAAGTGAGTGGGATCAATTCCTTCTAAATTATCTTATCGAGGACTTTGAATTTTCGTCTTGCCCTTAAGCCTGCATTGTGGTACCTTCTTCGCGATAGCAGATGTATTTTACGCGACAGCCTATGCCACAAAGTGTGCTGCCGGCTTGATAGCTAACTCTCTATATATATTAATAACACCCTAAAACAAAACTTTGAATATATTGGTAAACAGATAGTTTCAATTAGGATTTGGTTTCTATGCCACTTACCCCACACGGCCCAAAGCGTGAAATTTTGCAAACTCCATATCAAATCCAATGTTTGATTCAAGCACGGTATCTCATCATCCGTCCAGTTCTGATGCTGGAGGCCCACTAGCACGTCTTCTAAATATATATAATCACTTGGCACCCGATCCGAATAATCGGGATTTTCACTTGGTTCCCTTCCCTCATACTTGTCGTGTTCTTCAACAGACAACCTAATAAGAATAAATACTAATGTTTATGCTTCATATACCGTTAAAACATTATGAAATTGTCGTTCGTGGTGAATGGCAATGTCTCAAACTTGTAAAAAACTTATTAGTATATAAATTTGTCCCTTCAAAGATGTCCTTAAAAAGTCTCAAGAAATACACATTTAATTAAAATTACTGATTTAGTTCTAGTGCGTGTTCTAGTGGACTTTAACTATACTATAAAGTAGTAACAAGGAAAATTAAAATGTAGTACCACAATTGGAAGGATTTATGTTTACTTGAGAACATTGTATCACATTTATAACTACCTGGTTGTGCTTTCAGTATTTTTTAAATTATTCGTAACGTAACATTGACTACAAGACAACAGGTAAGCCAGACAAATCACAATAAGTATCATTGTGAAGTAGACAATAAACTGAGTTGAAAAAAGTACTGTTTGACTATATAAAGCGTATTGCGAAGGTACTATCACGCAATCCTCAATAAATAGCAAAGTTCTGTTTGATGATTCATCGAACGATCTCGTTTGACTTGTTACAATTTATGACGAGTAAATTAGAAAGTTTCTTTTAAATATGTCTAATATATTTTCATACATAAATTAAAATTGTAAATCATATTTTTACAGCAAGAAGTACTTTTAGTTCAGATAATACCATATTCAAAATAAGATTAATTCGCCTGTCTGTACAATATGTTCATTTTTTTCAAGATAAAGGATTTACTGCTTCCTACTTAATTGTTACTTAAGTTGTTAATTTTTTCCTAATATAATTTGAGACTGTTGACAGATGCCGCCAAATGTCTTAATATATTGTGGTTTTCCATACAAATTTTGACACATTTGATGTAAGGAAGACTCCGTCCGTATTTGTTTATACGTCCATGGGTAGGACTTTAATAACTATCAAAAATATTAGGAATCATACCTAATCTATGGTTCTCACTTTGGATTAAAATAATACTCGTATTCAGTACGAAGCACAATATATAATATTACAAGAGCCCTCTATTGAATAGGGCGGCAATCACCCCATTTAATCTAAAGGGTGGTTGGGGTTAGGCTTTTTATCGCTTCATGTTGTTTTGTGCGTTTTACACAGATGGCGGTATTCAATATCAATTAGGATTGTATTTCCTATGAGACTATATTTCGTTCTTAAATTCTGAGTTATATTTTTAGTTTAAACGTAGCTATACAAAAATGTATCACCATCATTATCTATTGGATTATAGTTAAACGGCATTGTACAAAAATGTTATTAATTATATTATACATAAGGTTCTTAATAACATAAATTAATACCCATCATTAGATTCAAATAAGTGCTGAAGCCGCAGTTAACATTAGCCTGCTGGAGATGGATGACTGATGGAGACTATTAGAAATTCGTCCGAGTGGGCCAATTAATCGTACCAAATTTTTCGGCCATATAATTAATGGTTAATAGCAATTTTTTTTCCGAACCGAAAATGGCTACAGTGAATTAATATCTTTATTTTATGGCTTGTCTGGTCAAGGTGTGGACAACTACGAAATGTCATTCCGAAAAAAATCTTTACTTTACCATTTAGTTATTCAAACTGATTTCTTTCTTTGGAATAAAACTATACCACCTGTTGGGATGCCGATTAGTCCAATTAATTTGAAACATCTATAATTAATTGATATAATGTTATTGATCAAGCAAGGAAAACAGGTTAAATTAAGGAAGGAAAAAATTATAGAGCATAATCAATTTCGGTACAAATAAAACAAATACAGGAATTAATATTTTACCACATTTATTTAATATGCAATAAATATCTACATAAACAACTAGATTTGTTAATAAGTATTTATAAATAATGACCTAAACTTAACACTCTCAGTTGTAAAGTGAACTTTGCGAACATCGATTAATGTAACTTATGTACTCGTTCTATTATGAAATTTACAAAGACAACTGTATTAATGAAGTATAGGTACAGTATAGCTACAGTTATTAATTTTAATTTATCTTTAACTGAAACATATACAGGTTGAAACACCAACTTTTTGATAATGATTTAAAATAAAAAATAACACAATGCTGTTTCATAAATAATACAAACTTACCTGACAAAAGATAAATACAAAATTTACATAAAAGACACATGAGATACATTATAAACTACACTAGTTAATAATCGCAAATGCAATATTCTTATGTAACTACGTTGTTATCTATAATACTATGCAGGTATCAGATGTACACTCATATTTTACATAATACACAAACTTAAATTCAGAAAATCTTTCACTTCAAGGTAGACCTTTTGCGTCAAGCACTATATTTTAAATGAAAAAATTTAACCATGGGAAATACAGAATTGTATCTGGAATTCTTTTTTTTTGTCTGGATTTCTGACGGTAAAAAAGTCACATCTTTACAAACTAGAATTGAAAACAATTTGACTTACATTTATTTTAGGAACACAAATTTAATGAGTTTAGTAATCGTTTACCATATATGCAAGAGGTACTTCAGATTTATATTGATCGAAGTGTTATAGTTAGGTTTCTATCAATTAAGCACTCCTAACGTCATGAAACGTGACTGTACAGCAATATTATTTTACTAAAATCAACTAAAACTATGATAGTTATACTATTCCTATATTTAGATCTAATTTAAGAAAACATTTTGCTATATACTAAATTTTATAATTTTGCAAGTATACTTATACGGTGTAGTAGACAATACATTCATATTGCCGAGTAGGTATATTTTCATTAATTGTAACCAACCAGAGTGTTGTTAAGATTCATATGAAAAATATACATTTCACTTGCAAATTCCTTGTGCACAGTAGTACACAAGGAAATAGTAGTGTGGTGTAGTAGTAACTACAAGGCAATATAAAGGTAATGGTTGTACGCGCATAATATATACTCATATTACAATAAATATTAAATAAATTTTGCTAATTCCAAAATTTAAACATTTCCTCAAATTAAATTAATAATTTCGTATTTAATCTTAAAAGTAAAGTAAAAATAAAATAAGTTTAATCTTATTAAATATAAAGTAAATAGCGTCGTCTTATATACATATCTTTGGAACGCGTTACACAGAACACACTGACTAGATTCCACTCGATAGAGATTTGTTTTATAATATCTTATATTATATTATCTCTGATATAAATCACTTAAATATAATAGAACTACCTCTTATACGAATTTGGTTAATATTCTTAAATTCATAATAATATATTTATGTTTTATTAAAATCGCGGTATATTTTTCAGATTACATAATTTAATTTTTATTAATTATTAATTATAAGTGATATCTGTCGTTCTGGATTTATACAAAAGTATTTATGATTGGTAAATTACGATAATATTTACCTGTTAATAGAAAAAAGGTTGATACGGGTTAGTTATTGTTTTTTGGTAATTTAATGGATGGATCTGTATTTAAAACTGTACAAAACTTTTACAATAATGAAAATCTCGAATTTAATAGTTTAAAATAATACTCGCTGAAGGTGTCTCATAAACATACCTACACTTTAAAGATTTTTTCAAACCTGGTAATAATATATTATTAACTATTGACTAGAGTGACTAGATTTTGATAAAACAACTACTAAATAATGCATATTTATTAAACCTAAAATGACTGTTGTTGACTACAATATAACAATAACCTAATAAAAGAGACCATTTGAACTTATACCTATTTTCTATAATCATGTACCTTTTTAAACCTTTTCATGAGCTTATGAGCTAATTGACAAGAAATGTGACTAGAAGTATATTTACTACAGTTCAAGTTTTTATTATTTTTATTAAAAAATTGAGTGCGCTTTACTGCCATTTCACCTGATGGAAAGTGACGATGCAGTCTAAGATGTATCACGCAAACTCAATGGCTATTCACTCTTGCCTTGAAAACCCCAAAACTGTATGTATCGATAAACACAGACGCAAGGAGGTATTCCACTGCTTTGCAGTTCGGACGATGATAGTTCGTAGAATTGAAGGCCGATGTGGCAGATAAGTTATGGAGTGGCGTTCACCTAACGGGAAATGAAGCGTAGGCCGAACCCCAATCAGAGTGACGGATGACCTGGTTATGGTGGCGGGTAGCAGATGGAGTGATTGGTCCGCGTAGAAATCATTAGGGGAGACTTTTGTTCTGTATGATGATGATAGTTACTACATGACTAGACTTATACTACGTGACTAGATTAATTAATACTTGATTCATCATCATCATCAGCTCATTAAACGTCCCCACCGAGGGGCACGAGCCTACCGTATAGGGTGATTAGGCCTTAGTCGTCCACGCGGGCCCAGATTGGACGACTTCACACACAACCTTCGAATCTCTTCGCAGGCGTGCATGAAGGTTTCCTCACGATGTTTTTTCTTCACCGTAAGAGCGTCGGATAACGTACATATATGTTCGAAAATTCGAAAATACATTGGTACGTGTCGGGATTTGAACCTTAGCCCTCCGGTAGGAAGGCGACAGTCCACACCACTGAGCCACCGACGCTCTACTACTCTAATACTTGATTTGATCACAAATATTTTTGGTATAAAAGTGAGCAAATGAATTGTAAAATATTGATATATTTTTAAAGTGTTACATACAATTTTTAAAATATTATTTTATTCTAAAAATAAGAAAATGACTTGATTATAACGACTAGACAGATTCATTGAATGACTAGAGAATATGTAAAAAAAAATCCTTATTATATTTGACTATACTCGCGACTAGTACGTTTTTTATTATACTAAGTAAGATATTATCAATTTAAGACTAGATTTGGATAGTGACTAGAATCCGATATCGACTTCGCATTGTTTTACAGATGTTAAGTCGTACACTAAAAGTGGAAATGGCCCAGTTGTGTGACCTGACCATTCCACTGTTGTATGTAATGAAATGTTTATGAGACAGCGTTCTGAGATCTAAAAATATGCCCATGCATTCAATCGATGCAGAAACCCGGACGGACGATCGATTTGATTTGAAGAAAGAGGTAGCGAGTACCTCTTTCTTTAGACATTATTGGCTATTGGGTCTCATTAAAATGACAATTGGCATGATCCTGTTAATATTTTAAGACAGTAATTCTCATGTTTTTTTTTTAAAAAAAGGGGATGAAAGTTAATTTAGTGAAGTTAACATCATTAACTTACTTTTTGTATATTATCCAAAACGACATTATTAGTTCGAAATATTATTTTTCATACGTTTTAATCATGGATATATTTGGATTGATAATAAATGTTGAAATATATATATCTATTTAAACTGTGGAATTAAATTCTTTAATTACTACCCTAATTAGTGCTCTACGTATTTTAACCTAATGAGACTTATTGATAAAGATGTCACACATCTGAATGTCGAAAGTTTTGGAATGTTGCTGTAGGAGATCATATTTACAAATGGCCATTTAAACATAATACACTATCTTTTAATAACTTCTACATGACCTATGTAATAATTTAGTACTATGAATAACAATACGAACTCAATATATATACACATTAAATGAAGACTTAATTAAATATTTGATGATATGTGTGATTTGACATGCCTAATATTTACAAAATATAATAAATTTATATCTACGTAAAATTTTACTTCTACACAATAAATCAGAAACATTGCAATACTTTTAATCAAAATCATCGCATATCTTAC